>CAIGRB010009625.1:35632-56440 GCA_903798255.1 Fraxinus quadrangulata
TTAAAGTTTGAATTCAAGTTAAACGGCTTTTTAGAACATTGAATTTATAGAAATAATAATAATTTATAATACAACAATAAACTTACAAGCCCTTGTTTGATGACCATTATTCTGAAAATATGATATTTTAAATAGTGATTTTTTTTGGAAAATATGTAGTTAAAAAATAGGAAAATGTCTTGAGTTTAGGTACAAAATATTTTATTATGTAAATGTGTTATTGAAAATAAGTATGAAAATTAAAGAATTGTATTTCAATGAAAAACAAACGGGGGCTTAGTGTCTACTTTTTCTCAAAAATAGTATTTTCACTTGTCGTATCACACGCCACTATTATTATTATTATTATTATTATTTGGTGTGTGCATAGCTGGTCATACAATACATATAAATTCTCATAGATGCATAACCGACGATTCAATACATATAATA
This sequence comes from Fraxinus quadrangulata, assembly GCA_903798255.1. Classification (NCBI taxonomy): domain Eukaryota; kingdom Viridiplantae; phylum Streptophyta; class Magnoliopsida; order Lamiales; family Oleaceae; genus Fraxinus; species Fraxinus quadrangulata. Next base: position 36,065 of record CAIGRB010009625.1, read on the forward strand.
CACAGTATCCACAAATATGGATTTCCAATTACATCACAAACTAGAATTCTTGATTTTCCTTACCTTATTCAGACAACAAAAACACACACTATCTTTATTAGTTTTTACTACATGCAGTGCCATCTCAAGCATGGATGTTTGACGGATCGTCTCTTTAGCTTCTTTTCTTGACAACACGTAGAGATATGCTGTCGAAAATAACACACACACGCGCCACTGATCGATACAAATTTCCACCTCAGGAACTGCCTTCTCTGAAGCATAGATGTTTGGCAGTGGTATGGCTTTTAAAGGCTTTTATCGGGGCAACCTGAAAAGCTGCTTTTAAGCATGACCGTGAGACATATTTAACATATTTTTCATTATGAAATAAATAGCCAAGGATGATTTGCCCAGTGCAACGAAAACCATTTGGTTGCAAGGTGGGGTGGGGTGCCAAAAACAGGACTTTCCCCCACCACACCCATCCCCTCCACATCTTCAAACCTTATAGTTGCAGCAGTTATCTGCTGCAGCAATCCAATCTCCAACCATGGAAATCCCACGGCCAGGATTTGCCACATGATCAGCGAGGGGCTGAAAGAAAGGGTTGAGATCAAAGGAATGGAGACCAATCCTGCTAATGCCGGAGAATACCCGGCTAGTCTCCTCTGAAGAACCTGGACTGTAGCCATTTGAGCTCGAATTTTCTCCTCCAGATTGCAGTATTTCAGAAATTTCGGATCCTGTGGGCTGCTTATAAAATAATACTATTTCTTGATTATTCATTTTGGTTTCCCTCTTGTCCTTGCCTTTATTGGGGTTCCTAGTGTTGAGAAAGCGGCCACCACAGCCTCTTGGGCGGCGCATGGCGTGGAGATGCCGGGAGAGGTGCTGATATGGCTGAAAATACAAAAGAGATTGAGAAAAATTTATACGACTTGTGGCTCGTCTAATTTTAACTTTGTCATGTGACAAGTTAACAAAAATTTGGACTCTTTCATCTTTAGAGACTGTTAATGTAATTATAATGAAAGGTTAAGTTACTCATTTTTAAAGTTCAATTCGTTCTTTAATATTTCAAGTTTAAACTTTTGAATGAGACGTGAACTAATTTCACCTTGCGGAGTTTTATCACTTTATTTTGCAGCTCAGCCTTTGCTCGCAACTGTCTGCGCCTTAAAATTCTGTGGTACTGCTTGGCATTTACAAATACTGGCTCTCCATTATCATTGCTCAGATTCAATGGTAACATCACTCGCCCCTAAAAATCATTGACAATTAATGAATTAGTTATATGAATTATTTTTTGCCACTTCATACAATGTACAACTACTATACACATTAGGTGCGCTTTTCTAACATGGTCTATTTAAAATCGCAATTCACTTATCAAAGAAGCTTCTCTGGGCCCACGACAAGACATTGAGGGTTATATCAATCCTAAAACACTAGAAGGAAGTTAGGAAGAATACGAACCGCAACTTGAGGACTATGAGTTGTTGAGTATACTTCATAGCACTGCTCTGCATGAGGATACTTAGCACAAACCTAAGCCATTACAAAGACAATAATGGAAACAGATAGCATCTAGTTATACATGTATACACAAATATACATAATACACACACACATGTGTATGTGTGTGTAAATCAAACAGCTAAGAAAGTTTACCAGTGGTTGACCAAGCTCTAAATCGGCTGCATCTTCCATAGCAGTCTGGAGTTGAGTTTTTGCTACATTTGCACCATTTTTGTAATCATCTAAATGAGATAAATATTTGTATAGTTAATGGGTGTTTAACTGCATTAACTATACCCTACCCTACCCTCCCCTCCCCTCCCCATCTACAAATTTCCAGCCGTCATCTTAAACAACTCAACTACATATATAGAAATTTTGTACAACAGATGCATACATGTACAGAACCATCTGTACAAGTAGGTTAATTGCATCTTAAAAGTACATATAAACGCATATAGAGTGTCCTCCATCATATAATAGAGTAGGTTGTCTGGCAACTAAAACGAAAATTGAAAAGTGATATGAAATGAAAATACTATTTTTGAAAAAGAAGTAGGATACCTAACATTGTGAAAATGTGGTACAAGAAAATCGTCGCTTTTCTCTTAAATTAAATATTGAATTTTTAAAACGCAAGTTAATATTAATTCAAAGTCTAACCCCTTGATAATTTATGTAAGTATAAGAACTAAAGCATGAAATTATGTACATTTGTATTTGAAGCTCAAAACTAAGTTATTCTTAGTCAAAACCCCACAAAAAGACCATAATAATGTGCAAACTTCAAATTAAGTTTTCAATATTTTGATAAAAAGTTTCCATAAAGTTCTTGAGTATTATTAAAAGAAACTAGGAAACCTTTTTTGGAGTTCCTAAAATGTTTCTGAAAGTTTTCGAGCCATGTCCGGCATGAAAGCACTAGCATTTTTGAAGTTTTTGGGCAACTTGACATATAGTTTACTAGGTTCTTTTCTATTAAATTTACGTGATTTGTCATGATTGCTTAAAAAAATATTTTCTGGAATCTTCCATTGAGAGTGTGACAAGAAACGAAAAAGGAGCGTAGACATCTTAAATTTGGTTGACTTGTTCCATTACTTTTATTGTGGCAGACAAAGTTAAGACTAGAAGCTATTTGTTTTGGATTAAAATTTAATTTTAATATAAATTAAAATTAAATAATTAATATTAACCACATCTTTCATGTGTCCAACAATTTTTCAATCACACATTTCAAAAAATTCTATCACAATCTACTAGAAAATTAATTTCAATCCCTACCAAACACCATATGTATAATACTTGAAGATTTTATAAAAGAACAATTGCAGCGGAGGGAATGGAAAGCATTTAGTTTCATCAGTTGAAAATTAAAATTTGATTGAAAAGAGGTCGAGAGGGAATAAATCGGGGGACGTGTATTATTTTATTCGCTCATTTTGTGTTTGTTTATTTTTTTATTTATTTTAACATTGTTTAACTATTTTACCCAGGGTTGGACACGGATAGGTTGGGGTCTAAATTGACCACCTTATCGAGTTTTCAAGTTGAGTTCAAGTCCAACTTGAAAATCGAACTGATTCCTCCAACAAAGGGAACCTATCCGAACCGAACATGTTCTTTTTGGGTCGATTTAGTTAGCAGGAGTTTCCCAACACCCCCAAACCACCAGCAGCAACGACAAACCAACACAACGAGCAAAGCAACCACCCCAAACCTCTGCAAAAAGCACAAACAAAACCACCTGCTGTCCCAAACCACAACTAGTGCAAAAAGCGCAAACAAAACCGTCGAATACCACAAACCACGACTCCATGGCATCCATTTAAAAGAAATTGCAGTTATTAAAAAAGAGCAGATGTGGTGGTGCCGAGTGCGTGGTGATGGACATGATGGTCTGTGGCGACTGCACATGTGGTTTAGGTGGTGAACTTCTATCGAGTTTGGGTGGTAGATTGCGGTGGTGCCCAAGAATTCGGAGATTTGTATGGAGGGAAGAGAGAAATGGGTTCAGGGAATGGGGTAGAAAAATGGAATTTTATTTAAGAAAAATATTGGGGTATGGTCGGGTTAGGATCCAAGCAACCACTAAACCGATTTCAACCGAGACGTAGGGCTCCAAACCGACCTAATTTGGTTTAGATTGGGCCAGATCAGGTCAATTGGTTGGGTTTTTGCTCACCCTTAATTTTACCCTAAAAGAGAGACACATGGTATTCACATACTGTTTAGAAAAATGTGTAGTGGTGATCATGTTGCTACCAATTTGAAAAGTTGGAACCAATCTGCCACAAAGGTGTGGTGACTGACTTGCTACAATGTGAAGAGGTTGAGGAGCTCCAATGCTATTTGCATATTAAAAGATTTTCTTATGAATGTCAACGTGAAAAAATGACTTGTCATTTTAAATTTTTGACAACTTTAATTTTTATTGAAAAAGCCCTTAGTAAAATTTCCTTGAAATTAAAATGGCGAGTCAACTCAAACAACTCGTGCCGAGTTGAGAAGTTGGACGGGTTTGGAGAGTGGGGGAATTGGGCCCTCTATTCAACTCACCTAATTCGATAAGTTGAGGTGGTACTACTATTTCGATTGCAAACTTAATGGTGTTAGTTGATTAATGTATCTTTAAAATTTATGACATCTAAACAAAGTTGTATGTTGATGATGCAGATGATGATATATCGAAGAATACATCCATCCCTGTGAAGATCTTATAAAATCTTGTGCAATTATTTTCTTACTATAAATGATCTTATGCATTGTGCAATTATTTCTCATCAATACTATCTCGAATTATTTCTATCTTTTTCTATCAAGAGATTTTGAAATCAAGTAAGATTGAGCTAAATATTAGCACTAGGGATGACCAACAAATCTGTCAAACTCGAACCCCGTGGACTCCGTCTCGAACGGAGTGGGGATTACCCGCTTAATCGGGTATTCGGGTGGGGGACGGGCACCGTCCTATTTAATATTTAATATTTTTTTAAGAATTCAATATTTTAAATGGAAAGTTCCACGATTTCTAATAGAATATGTCAATTAAGATTATCTAAAAAATATGACAAATAATAAAAGTTTTGATTTATCAAATATATTTGAATAATTTAACTTTTAAAAATAAATAAATATATTATTGTCCCACTTTAATGAACGAGACAACAAAATGAATTATAAAAAATTGAATTACTAAAAAAAATGTAAATGGGGGCAAGGACCCGCCCCATTTCTCCTTAACCAGGTAACGGAGTTGGAAATTACCTAATGGGAGGGGGGCGAGGAAGGTTATCACTACCGACCCAAATCTGTCCCGTTGTTATCTCTTATTAGCACTTGTAAGTGGAAAATAATAGATTGGATGTATAAAAAATGTTCAAGTATTAAGCTAATATTTCTTTTTCAATATTAATACGTATAATGTATATGATCTTCTTGATATTTCTTTTCTTGACAATCTTAATTTTATTGATTTTATTAATATAATATGCATTCAAAAATATTTAATCAAAATATTGTCATTTTGTACACAATTTATTTTGTTGTTAATTAAGAAATTGGTTCCTATCAAGATACTCAGCTAAACTACTCGTAGAACTTGTGTCTTGTGCTTTAACACAAAATCAAATATCCATTCAAAACGAAATATTTTATTTTAAAACAGGTTTCTTTATTCCACTAGAAAGTGCTCTTTTATTTTAAATGGTTTGGAACGAACACAACCATATTCTGAAGATTTAGATTACTGGTGGTTAACATTAATTTAAGTGGCAGCACTAATGACATCAAATTACAGGTTCAATTAAAATGAATCACATAATTTTATCTTTAATCGAAAAGGAGTAAATTTCGATATAGCAATAAAAGCAAGAACGTGTTAATTACCGGAGAAAGAAGTGAAATGAGCTGTATTTCCCTTTCCAAGTTGGTTCCAAGAAGCTGATGAATAATTAGATTTTAACTGGCCAAAAGCTTCACCCAATTGGGATCCAAGTCCCATCCACCAAGGCCCCATGCCAAAGGGATTTTGTAATTTAGTCCCCAATTCATGCTCCTTGAAAAAAACTGAGTGCATGGTCATAGTGTCAAAATGCACCTTTTTTCCTGCATTTCCATCAATTTAATTAATTAATTAATAGGCAACCACGAAAAAAAACCTACCAATATTTAGAAATAAAAAATTAATTACATATATATCATATTCCTATGATCTTGCACTTCTGGACACATAGTATGTTTAACTTGTTATTCTAGTTGGTGTAACGATGTTCGAGAACTCTACATAAACTTCATTGTTTCGATTCTTTTTTTAATTGTTAATGGAAACAGCAATTTAATAAAAGTTAGGGAAAAAAAATTGAAGTATAGAAAAACAAGACAAGTAGACAACTTATCCATTTCTTCTGTGTGTAAAAAAAAAAAAAGAGAGAGAATACTGGGCAAAATTTGCATAAGAATGAATGTATAAACAAGATTCAAATTACAACAATGAGTTTAAATAATGTGAAAGCTAAGAATCTTACAGTAGCATAGAGGAGATTTTTTTTTTTTTTTTGGCAGAATCACCATTTTAAATCCACTCGGGCTTTTAGGCCTCCACCTAGATCTAGTCGGAGAGTTTAGATTCTCCAACCCTCTTTATCGAATTGTAAATTTTGGTACAACGGGAGGGATGAGAGAGAAGAAAAAGAGGAGAGAGAAAGTGAATAAATAAACAAATTTCAAAGACACAGAACAAGAAGAAGAGGAATAACATACCTAGTTGAAATAAGCAACCTCAAATACTATGTTGTCCGTGCAATATCAAACCAGAAAGAGGGAGAGGGAGAGGGAGAGGGAGAGGGAGAGGGAGTGATCCTATTTGTATATGTAACTACCCAATGACATATCTCTGTCATGCAAGTCTTTTTTTTATTCACATAATAGTTTTTAAGAATCTCTTTTTTGATTATTTTTGTATAATTACTTATTTTAAGTCAAGTTTGATTTAGTTATTGCTTTATCTTCTCATCCTCAATTAATTCTAGATGAGTCATGAGTGGCACTTATGATTAAGTCTTATATTACTTGATACAAATTAATTTAAGAATTTACTTTCTAGGGACCTAGCTCCTCTTGTACAATTTACAACAAGAAACTTGAACTTAATCTCAACAAAATATTTAGGATTGATTAATGCAGAAATTATTCTTCATTCTCCATTCAAATTATACTGTAGTACTATACTGCTTGTGAGATCTAGCTTATATGTAGTGAAGGAAGATCGTCGTTTTATGATTTGCGTTAAAAAAGATTACGATAATAGAGAGAAAAAAATTGATGTGTACTTATATCCTTATAACACGTCTTCTTATGTTTATCGGATTTAATTGTTTATTATAGCAAATATGTTTAAATTCTTATAGTTTAGTTTTTATTTTTTTGGCAAAGTCATATGTATATAGCATATGCAATTAAGGTAAACCCTTTCAAGTCACTTGAAAGAGAGAGTTATTCAAATCATTGAAATGGTATTTAAAATTACATCGGTCAATTTTAGCCATTACCTAGGTTGGATGTGTATCATAGCTTAACCGAGGAAGTAGCAAATTTATATATTTCGATGATTGAAAATCATATGATACAAATTAAAGTAGACGAGTAATTTGTGTCATTTAAAAATTCGAATAACTCAAATCCAATCTTTACACACCAGTGTGCTCGAACGAGATCTATGCACCTTTCATTCTTGATCTTATCGAACGCCGTAAAAACTCTTAAGAAGCTATAATTGACTCTGATCTTCTCTCTATCGTCCAAAGTGTTGCAACAAAAGGGGACCCAAAATGCCCACTCTCCTCTAGCAAATTGAGGTGGTACAACTCTTTTGGTCACTTTCAAAACTTTGATCTTTGGCTTTTAGCATTGGTTCTTGTTTTTAGGTTAATGACGTGTGCCACGTGTCGAGGACCCATTAACTTCTCAAAGTGGAATACACAAGAGTGTAAAAGATTTCTGTTTTCTTCTTCTTTCTATATTTGCAATCCACATCAGATAAGACAACTTTTATTATATAGATAGCTAGCATTCCACCATTGCACTCCTGGATTTTGTTGTACAACCTTTTTCGAGTAAAAGAGAAGCATAGATATATTGAAATTCTTTGGATCTTTGCTAATTGACATCATCCATGATGTCATTTGTCATGAGATCTCACTAAAAAGTTGGTTATACTTTATTTTTAACCACATATTTCATTGTACGCACAACTTTTACCCACTTTTTAACCACATATTTCGTAAGATGTACTAATTTTTATCAAATTTATTTGCTAAAAAACTACATCAAACATGCTTTATAGGGTTGGGCTAATAGGGATGGCCACTAACTGCAGAAGTTTATAGATTAAATTTCCTAACTGCTCTTTCTCTGTCAGATAGTGGTGATTAAGTCATAATTAACGGAGATTAACCTAATGAGATAACCTCTTAACACTAATAATATCATATTCTTTTTCTCTAGTGGTTGCCTTTTACAACTTACACTAGATCCTTAGAAGAGTCATTGTCAGCAACTAAAGCTGGTGCCGACAGTCACATAACATTTTAACGTCCAAATGATGTTACAAAGTCGAAGGATTAAGACTCGATTGCTGCATATTAAAAGGTTAAATCGACTCGACTCGCCCCGCCACGCCAACTCTTCATTTACGAAGAACCTTTCTATCACTAAGTCAAAATATTCCGTTCATCCTTCACACTCACCACAATCATACAAAACACAAACACAAAGCAAACAACTCTTCATCATTCAACAGCGATTGATATATAAATAAGAAACTCATAATGAGATTGCACAAGTCGTTAGAAGCAATTCTAAAATACGTAAACACATGTAATATACCAACGGATTACCCTATTTCCACCACGCGGAAGAAAGAAAACTAAATAAATCCCACACATATGGGCCAAACATGCAGATTTGAAACGATGAAGAAGAAGATTATCTACATTTACAAAGCCAAAAGCCACCAAAACTACCAGTTATAAAGTTTATAGATCGGAGTTAGAGGCAGCTTACCTCAAATCAAGAGATATAGTGAAAGAGGGATTGAAGAAGATAATTCCAAACCTATTAGCTTAAATTTCCTAATTTTTCCAACCGATACTTTTTCTACTTTCCTGCATGATTTCAAAGGCTAGTTTGTGTTAAATTGTGTGGCCTAATTATTACCGTTGTGTGGAGTTCGCACGAATAAAATTGAGTCACAAACACGAAAAGAGTGTATTACATTGTGACAATTAGAGTGCTATTCACTTAGCAAAAAAATCATGTTTATTATGCAAGGAAGAAAAATATATAGGCTCGTTGTCACTTAATTGATCAATTCTGGAGGATGGAATCTTGATACTTAAGAAGACTCAAGGGAGTTAAATCCAACTGTCATGCTGACAAAGTCTGTTTCGAAGTTGTGTACAACTTTAGTTGAGCTTCTTAAAATTCTTTTGAGGATTGAGGAGTTGTTTCTTGTGCAGAGGAACCATAAAAGGTTGACTAGTCTTTAAATAAGATATTGTTAAGTTGTGGAGCTTAATTATTGCAGTTGTGCGAGTTTGTACGCAAATCAACCTTCGCGCTAAGGTCTTGTGGAAATTCGAAGGGGGCACAAAGCTCCCTCCGGACCAAAAGTTCACTAAGAACAATTTAGAAATTTCATACTTATAATTTAGATTTGCCCTAATTTGTCTTATAAATAGTTAGTCGTTATAAGAATTTTGTATCATCCTCTAAAAGAGAGATGTTAGAGCACTATAAAAAATCATGGTTTCAGGCACGAATTTTTAGTTCTTGAAACCACGATATTTGTTGCTATTACTCTTTACCAACAAAATATTAGTAACTATAAATTCGTTGTTAATTTGAGGGTCGTTGATAGTTACCAACAGATCGCGCCGTAGATAAAGAATAGACCTTTTACAAACGAATTTCCCATTTGTAAAGTGTGAACATTTTACCAACGAAAATTCCGTTGGTAAAAATCTTAACAATTATAATCGATTTTTCGTTAGTAAATGTTTATAATTACAATTCGTAAAAATCAGTGTTGTAAATAGCCGCATATGTACGAAGCATGTAAAAAAAAAAAAAATAATAATAATAATAATAATAAAAAATATATATATGTATATTATTATTGTTTAATAAATATAATTTTTTTTTAACTTTTAGCCAATTGAAATGTCCAAAAAACTGACTAACCACTTATTGGACTACTAATTTATAGAGAGTATCTCCAAAGATTTTGGTTGAACTTTCGATGTGGGTAATAATTCTTTTGGCTGGCTGTAGTGTATTGTATTGTATAAATAATTATTTATATTTTATTACCCTTCAACTAAGTATATTTAGTAGGTGAATGATTGAATTTTTTAATTATTAAAATTGATTAATTTTAGTAACGACAATTTCATCGGTAATGTGAACTACTCTTCACCCAAGAAAAATCCATAGATGAAAGGTTAACACATTTTTTAGAAAAAAAGTTGAATTACATCACCTACGTAAATGCTGTTGGTAAATGATACACATATTAAACAACAACATTAGAAATGAAATATTTGCTGGTGAAGAGCTACTACTTTTACTAAAAACAATTTAGTCGGTGATTTCTGTAGTTAAAAGTTTAATAATTTACCAACGGATAATCCGTTTTTGATTATCAACGGATACAACCGTTGGTAATTATCCGTATGTAAAGTTGATTTTTAGTAGTGGAGAAGATAGAGTCTACACGTTTTCTTTTGTAATTTTTTTTCATCATAGTGAATTACTACGCGACGTACACAAACATAGTTTAACATTGAGATGAACTTCTATACATTATGCAAGTTCTTACGTGTTTATTTTCTTTTGTAATTTTTTTTTCATCATAGTGAATTACTGCGCGGCGTACACGAACATAGTTTAACATTGAGATGAACTTCTATACATTATGCAAGTTCTTATGTGTTTATTTTCTTTGCAATTTTATTACTCTCGATAATATAGATTTAAAGTTTCTAATTCTCAGTTTATATCTTTTCAAAGATTGGTGTCTGTCTCAATATAATTTCGAACCTCTTATCTTAAACTCTTACTACACGAGGACCTTAAAATCTTGAGAGTCATTTCTTGAATTAACATCACTTATCATATCACTTCCTGAAATATTACTTCCTAAATGGTAACTAAATGAGTAGAAACGGTGAAAATTACATAAATTATAGTTAGGGAGGTACTATCCTTATCACAACAATGCGAATAAATGAAATTAGCTTCTCCTTTTTTTGTACATTATTGTGCTTAAGATGTTGAATTACTCGAACATGATAATTAAGATCCTTTGTACGTAACACCTCGTAAGTTTGCATTGATAGTGCAAGTGTAGCCAAAAACCCATCCTTGGACATTGGGGACACACCTTTCGAGGTGAGGGATTATGTTTTAAGAGTTTAAGACGTCAATCTTTTATATCTAATAAAAGAATTACATGTAGAAGTTGGAAATTGACGTCAAATTATAGGATCTTAATTCTCAAAACGGTTAGTTACACAATGTTGTCTGAAAGTTAAAAATAAAAAATCAGGCCGATCTGATCGACCCATGAAAAAAACCAAGAACCGGACAATTTTAGATTTAAAAAAAAAAATGTTGATAATCATTCAAACAAATTTTGATTTTGGAAGGGATAAGATTCCTACGTTTTACCGCAATCGATCCCTTCCTCCAAAGTCAAAACAGGCCATATTCCCCTACACGTATATATACACGGAGAAAGGAAAAAAAGAAAAAAAAACGAAAACTAAAGAGAGATTAATCAGATCGAGATCTCTCAAGATGTACGGGTTCACGGGGTTGAGCAGCAGTAACCATGGGAAGGATGAGGTTGATATAGAAGCGGGGGGAATGCTGTATCCCGGCATCGGCCACGGTGAGAATCAGCTCCGATGGGGTTTCATCCGAAAAGTCTACGGAATCTTGGCAGCGCAGATCCTCCTCACCACCGTCGTCTCCGCCGTAATTGTCTTATATGCCCCCATCAATGACCTCCTACGTGGAAATTCTGGGCTCTTGCTGTTTCTCCTCTTCACCCCCTTCATTTGTAAGCAAAAAAACCCTTTTTTTTTTGGCAATTCATGATCTTATTATTGCAAATGGACATAATATGAATTTGTACAATATTATGATGTTCAATGATTATGCGTTTAAATGGAAAAGTATTTGATTGTTTTGTTACTGTTTTGATTGAAATTTGTGTAATATGTTCTCCTTATTTAAATAAATTTCATTTTAGAGTAGATAACCTAAATCGATAATTCATTTTATGATGTATGGTGAGGATGTGTTTTTCAGATCTACTTAAAATGATATGGGCTGATTTGTCATGGTGAGATTATGTGAATGTATAAATGTAGAAGTGGAAATTTAGAGATTTTGAGAAAATTAGAAGAGCAAAACTGAAAGCAAATGCAAATTATATGGAACTTATGGGATACATAGACGTGTAAGTTATTGATCTGTTGAAATTGGCAATCTTGATCATGAATTGCTTGTCATCTGGTTCATATGGACCAAACAGGATTGATTGATTTGTTTTCTGCTGTTGTTGTTGTTGTTGGGGTGGGAGGTTAGCATGCTCTGGCAACTTAAGAGTAGCATTATCTACAAGTTATCATCTGTGTAATCCATCCAGTGCTTCTTCATTTACTGTAGTAGAAGCTTTAGGTTCAAGTGTGTACATATTCTTATGTGGGAATGTGTGTGAGGTTTGCGTAATTAGTAGTATTATACATGTGCATTACAGCCTTTTCCATCATTCTTCGAATTGCTTCTTTGTAATTGATGATCCTCTGAAAATTATGCACATGGCGGTATCATTTATTAGGTTATACTATATTGGTATTAACTAACAATATGCTTGTCAAACATTAATTATTAATTTTTTTGTTTTCATGATTTGGTATATATTGACAGTGTTCTTAATCAAAGAGTGGTATTTCAGATGTCTGTTTGGTAAAAGACTGGTATAAATGCTCAATTTATTGCCCTTGTACGGTGTATTTTATCTTGGGTTTCTAGATTTCATCTCGGCCACATATTATATCAATGTATTGTTATTTAATGTCACCGATTCCTCAAATATTGGATAGCCAATATAATTCACTTCATGTTCGTGTGCCAGTTCATACATTTTAGGTGATATACTGCTGAACAAATTTGTACGAATTACAGATAAAAGAATTTGTAGGAAATTATTAACTTCAGATGATTTACAGCTGAACGTGTAGTTGCTGGCTGTTTTGATACTTTCCCAGGATGATTCGAACATTTACTTTTGGAGGACATTATCCAAATCTTGTATTTATTATATGTTCAGCCAAGCATTGCTTAAATTAGTGACAGTGAATCTTCATACTCCTCTGTAACTAACATTCTTGCTGTACTTCTTTCATTCAAATGCCAAGTAGGTGTGATGAAGTGTACACGTGCCCATTTTATCGAGAAACATTAGTTGATGAAACCTATAATATCTTAATAGTCATACGTATTTAAATTCTCTGTGCATGTACAAAATGTAGAAACTACAATGTGTGTACTACAGAGTCTTATGCTAGCAAGTTGAAACTCTTATTCAATCCTGACATCATTTGTTTATGGGCTTTGTCTGCACATTGGTTATATATTAATAATGCACGTAATCTTATGCAGTACTTTGGCCCTTGCACATTTATCAACAAAAGCATCCTCTGAACTTCATCTTCCTCGGGCTATTTACCACTTCCATAAGTCTCACTGTTGGTGTTAGCTGTGCCAATACTGAAGGTCAGTAGTTTTCCTGCGAATTTGAAGATGTTATGGGAAACTATTACTTGCTTGACTTTTTTTTCCTTGCACCATGCACAGGAAGAATTGTACTTGAGGCCTTAATCTTGACATCAGCCGTGGTTTTAGCTTTGACTGGGTATACTTTCTGGGCTTCTAAGAAGGGAAAGGACTTCAGCTTTCTGGGACCAATCTTGTTTACTAGCCTCATTGTGCTGCTTGTGACCAGCTTTATCCAGGTCTCTCTCTCTCTCTCTGTTATGTGTGCATTTGTGAATTCTGTCCGTTTTATCTTTCTTTTTGTTCTCAGAAAAATGACTGTGATGTTGATTGTCTTGTAAACAATATTTCTTATTTGGTGTGTAGATGGTCTTCCCTCTTGGACCTGCATCTGTTGCTATCTACGGTGCATTCAGTGCCATTATATTCTCTGGCTACATAATCTATGACACCTACAATCTGATCAAGCGATTCACTTATGATGAGTACATCTGGGCATCGGTCACTCTTTATCTGGACATTCTCAATCTCTTCCTAACTATTCTGCGGATGATGAGACAGGGAGACAATTAAGACTGTGGTGCATTAGTGCCTGACTAAGTGCAAAGACATGTACACCTGGTATAAAGACATGTACACCTGGTATATATGCTACTACTACTTGCTGGATTTTATGAATCGAGTGATTACATAGACGCCCCAAAATCTATCTGTAATAAAGGGGTGTAATTGAATCAGTGTGAGTATGTGATTTTTGATATTTCTGCTTTATAATTTTGATTTCATTGTAAATTTAGCTACTATGCGGTTAAGCAGTTTTGAAGGAAAAAGCTGTTATCCTCGTTTGAATTTGTGGACCCATAATATTACTTTATTTTCTCTTCAATTAGTAACCAGTGGACAGGAGTGTCTTTGAATTAGTATCCTCTGAAAAAAATTAGTTTGGTTGAAATAATCTTTTCTCGAAGTGTTAACTAATCAGAGGAGCTTTTGGAGGAAGCTACAATTGACCTAAGGTTGCTTCTTCCCCAGAAAACTCTTCTATAAAAGGAAACTCCTGATAAACAGGCCATAAAGATGTCTAGAAGGTTTTTAACTGGGAAGTAATTTTTGACATTTTAAAATTACTGCCAAACCAAATCTGGGAGTCATAATGTTGTAAGGAATCATGCTTCGTGTACCCTGGTCTATAGTCATCCACATTGCAAATTGGGATCTGACAGTTTTTTATTAAAAAAAAAAAATTATTTTTCCATCCAATCAATTTTTGACAATCATGCAAGTGTCAAGCATGATGTACAAATTCAATATACAGATGTCTAAGTCCTACTGTAACACTAAAAAATGGCTTTTGGTCTATAATTGTTCAACTTCGCTACATGTACGGATGCATGTCCTCGAAATTCAAATAATGGATGCACCTGTCAACTTACTTGTACAAAATCATCTGTACAAGTAAATTAATTGATAATTTTTGGCAACGAGCATATATGTTTGGCTAAGCTTAAAACATTTACCTTACCAGTAAATTTACTTATAAGTAGATAAGTTAATTTTAGAATAAACACTTATTTTTACTCGTTAAAATAAATGAGTTTAAGGTTTAAAATTAACTTTTATACTTGAATATTTGAGAAGAAAAAAATTACTTATAAATGTTAGCCAATAATTTTTAATTCAGCATCGCAATGAAGGAAAATAATAATATATTTAAATGGTTTATTTGAAAAGTGATATAGCATAACCATATTCAATATTTTTGGTATATTGTATTTGTTAAAATTGGAAAGTCATAATTGATTCTTATAAATGGATCGAGTCAAATTTAATTACGAATAACAAATTGAATTTAAGTAAAGTCACACTGACCACATATCGACTTGGAATTTGAAGTCAAGTCATACAGACCTAGCATAACAATTGTTCATAAGTAAGCATCACTTCTCTTTTCATAAAATTACAGGAAGAAATGTTAACCATTTATCTACGGCCATCATCTACCAATATCTCTTCTTGTTTCCTTCTTTCTCTAGCCTACACCACCACTTTCAATTGGATTTTACCAATAATAGTTTCGATCTCCATGACATTATCACTTTTAGATTGTTAGGAATCCTCGAGAGAGTACAAGGAACACACAACCAAACTGAAGATCAAAACTCGAAAAAGAATAAACCGGGATGAATGAAGGAGCCTTGAAATTGTATGGAATGCGCTTTTTTCAAGTCCAAAACTTCTCCCAAGTTTAAGTGAGCAATTTAAACCTTTATTCTCACTTTCTATTCGAACAATTTTCCAGCAAACATACCATATATACACAACCGAGCCTATCAGCATGACATTCAAATGACGGCCGATATGTTTTTGATGTCTGCAGACATATTATTGATGTTGATCAATCCAGTCCACTGCAGAGCCCTACAACAATGAAGGAATCCATTTGTCTCCCTTCCTTGTGCAAGTAGAGGGAGTTTCTGACTCAGTCATCTCCTTCAAAAAATCAGCAAGAACTTGGCCTTCATTTTTGTTTCTGGACCAAGCAAGCAAGGTCCTGTAGGACTAGAAGCTGATTTAAGCAGGCGAATCTACTTGGAAAAAGAAAAAAAAAATTAACAGGTTTCCAGTCATCGTGTTTAATATTATAACACACCAAGAACCAAATGATCTGCAGTCGATTAGTCACACATTTGGTATATATCATACTCAACTTTTTCATAACAAACCTTCAATTTTTTCCATCAATGGTTAACTGACCGCAAGGGTTAACTGACCGCAAGGGCCTAGAACTTCCGGGGGGGTGTTTTCTTGAATAGGTAAGCCTCCATACAGTCAGTTAATTTCGGTAGACTTGTATAAATATAAAGTCGGCTTGCACACTTGATCAAAACTCAAATATTGCACGCTTCATTCGCATATGATTGCAGACGCAGTGCATGAGAAAATTGAAAATTGCACATAACAGAAACTGCTTATAGGAGTTCAGATCATCAATTGCCCAAATATTAAGCATACCATTCAAATGCAAACGTCAGCTGTACCAAACATTACAATATGCCACCAAGTATGGAAAACTATCCAACACGAAAATAATAAGCAGCTATGAACAACGTAATCACATTACACACAGATTGCATGAAATACCACACCCTCTTGTTCAAATTCTTCTTCTGCTCCTTGTAATGGGTTTCTGTATACTGCATTCGCTTCAGCCACACACTATTTTGTCAGATTTGAGGCTTCCTCAGATGAAAGAGTCTGTGAATGTTGTTATTCACTACCCGTTGAATCCTTCTTCTTAGTTGAAGACCTTAAGCGATCCCGTGGTTGAAACCTTTGGAGCCAACTACTTGTCGGTAATGTTTTGCTGTTATACCTTTGTGTCCTTCGCCGCGATCAAATTCTGATGGTTTTCTTCCCTTGTTTTTCCATCTATTAATTAATCATGTAATGAATCCTACTTTTTGGACAAAAAAATGGGTTGGCATGTTATTGATCCTTGGGCAATATACATGTAATATCATGACTTAGCAGGCTCGTCATCATCCTCAATATCCCATGTCAGATCTTGATCTTCCTCAGCAGCACTCAATCGCTTGCGCAAATCAGCTCTGTTTGAACTTGGACTATGGCTCCCACGTCCACTTCCCTTGCTATCATCCCCACTCCCAATATATTCAATCTCATCCCATCCAAGGTCTTCTTCCTCATGCAATGATGGTCGACTCAGAACTGAACAATCACTCTCATGAGTTCCTTCTGAACTTGCTTTTTCATCGCATTTCAGTCTCTCTTCAAGATCTTTCTTCTCATCCACCCCACCATCAGTTTTTAACCCCGAAACCCCCTGTTTATCCTCATTGTCCCTTTCCAAATCCTTCTCGTGATCAACCGGTAAAATTTCCACTTTCTTTCCATTCTTCTCAATTTCATTCCATTCATTATCATCGACATCACTGTCAACATCCCAACTCAACTCCTCTTCCTCCTCCCCTGATATAGCTCTTTTCACAATTCGCGCCCTTGTTTCCTCCACTTTCATCACCTTATACACCCTATAGAAGTACCTACACCAAAATGTCTCCTCGTCTACTTTCAATGGCACTTGTTCATCGTGAATCTCCTTAATCACCCCATTTTCTTCAAACAGCTCCTCGATTTCGTCCTTCTTCTCCTCAATTTTAAACCCTACTTTCCACTCATTATAATCACTCTCCTCCACCTTCTCACAGTACGTTTTAACATCACACTGTATCGCGCGTAGTATCGCATCTACTCTGCTATACGGCTTAGAATTTTCACTAAAGCTCGAATCTTTATCAATTTCATCCAAATGGGCATTCAAAGAATCATCATGAGAAGTAGGGTTCAGCTCTTTACCGATGATTCCCGAGACAGTGGACCCCACGTTGTCGATGGCCTGGCCGACAGCCTCCAGGGACTCCTGGGCAATCGCGGCGCCGGATTCCAGCTGAGCCGGGAGGTCATGTACGGCTCTACTGGCAGCTTGGCGGATCACCGATGTCTCTTCTTTCAATCCAGAGCTGAATTCTTGAAGATCTTTGTAGTAATTGTCAATTAAAGATTCAGATTTAGAGGCTATGTTTTTCAACAGGGTAGAACCGAATGCCCATGGGTTTGCTTTGGTGGGTGGATCAGACTGGGAATTCTGTGAAACGGGTGGGGAGGTTAGTGAATCAGAGGAGGAGGGTTCTGTGAAGACTGATCTGAAGAAATCCATGAGGGATTTTGGAATGAAATTAGAGTGTTCTTGAATATGTACCATATCTATGTCTATGTATACATATAAGAGACGGTGGAATGTAAATCTTCAGTTGTATATACGTACGTTTCTATGTGTATTTGTACAGAGAAGAAGGTAGAGACTTCTAATAAGTTTACAACTTTATAATGTACATAATAAACTGGCGTGTTTGTCTTCTATTATTGAGAAAAAAATGGAGTAATGAATAATATTTTTTAAAAAATATGTGATTAAAATTTAAAGTAACTTTATTGATTTGTGTGTAGAATATTTTATTGGATGAATGTGTGGTGGAGAATCTTATTGTAACAAATAATTTTTTAGATTAATTATAGACAAATATGGGCTTAATTTCAAGGTTTTTAATAAGATTTTATTGATTTTATAGAAATTTATTCAAAATCATTTAAAATTATAATCTTTAAAATTCATTAAAATCTTAATTAAAGACATTTTTAAAAAAGTGTGTTTACGTTGAGGTTAAAGAAAATACAAGATTTATATATTTTGAAACAATTTAGTCAACTCATTAACTAAAAGAATCGATAAATATAGATTTTTTAATTTTCACTCGGCTAGCTCTTGTCAAGGTCCGTCTCATTGCCATCTCTAGGACACATAAATGACCATAATATTAATAATAATAATAATAATTAATTAAGATTGTATAGAAATAAAGATTGAAGATAAAACATTAGAGTGTCGAGCAATATAACAAACTTCGAGAACAATGCTAGCAAATTCTCCATCTATAAAAGCTTTTTATTTATTTATTTTTTAATTCCTTTCTATCTAGGAGATATTGTTACATCTTGAAACGTTATTTTGTGCACAAACTTTCTCATCGTTTGTTTTATGCATATAAAGCGATATTTTCCATTACGGTTTGAAAATTAAAAATGCGTTTGTCAATAAAAATTAAATTAAGTCAAACTAAAGTGTGAAAGAATTTTTCATTTTCCCTCGAACATTTTGGTAAGAAAAAAATTTCAGTTTTTAAAGTGTGAGATGTAATTATGTATTGAAAAAGGGGAAAAAAACTTTGCTGTGTAAGAAATATTTGGTAGAAATCTCAAATACTTTTACGATGATCGAATAAGAGTTAAGTAAGCACATATTAATCAAATTATTCAAATAGTCCACTATTTTTTTTTTTTTTGTTTATACCTTTGAAGTAGAGATATTTATTATATCTCGAATGGTGTACATGAACTTTTACACTTAAGTTCAAAAAATTCAGTGACTCATTTGACGTATGCATAAAAAGTGAGTCTTTTGTAGTTAAAATTGTTCATAGAATTAAATTGGATCAAATGTTTGGTTGAAAGAGATCGAATATCAAATAAAAACAATAAAATAAATTTGAATAAGATTTCGACCAATCAGGTTGAGTGGCACGAAAAAGTTCAAGTATCAAATTGAGATGGTTGAAATTACTAATAAGTATAAGTAAGGGTTTCGTTATTTGGTCAATGAAGAATGTACAAAAATTGAAAGTTAACTATCAATACCGTCGAAAAATAAAAGTGAAATCGTATAAACTTCAAGAACAACGCCAACAAATTGTCCAACCAAAAAAGATGAGTATTTCTCTATTTTTTTTTATGTACAAGTAACCAAATCCATTTTTTATTTGTTTAT
This sequence comes from Fraxinus quadrangulata, assembly GCA_903798255.1. Lineage (NCBI taxonomy): Eukaryota > Viridiplantae > Streptophyta > Magnoliopsida > Lamiales > Oleaceae > Fraxinus > Fraxinus quadrangulata. Next base: position 55,812 of record CAIGRB010009625.1, read on the forward strand.
ACCTTCTTAGGTAGAGATATTTGTTACATCTCGTATTGTGTAAGCTAATTTTGCCAGTTAAAGTTAGAAAAATTAGGGGCCGTTCTCTTTGTCGTTTTCATCCCGTTTTCTATTTTCGATTTTTCAAAACAGTGAAAACATGTTTACTTATCTATTTTCGAAAAAGAATTTTTGAAAACGAGTTTAAAATCTATAAAGAAAACAAGAAAAATGTTGTTTTGGGCGTTTTTAGTTATCAAACCAAAATTTTCAAAATGCGTTTTGGGTGTTTTCAGTTACGCCACCAACAAAAATCACTGTCATTGCTACCTGCACCACAACACCTGCACCACACCACCGCCGTCGCGCTGTTGCACTGCTAAAACCACTGTCAGCGATGTAACGACCCACGACCACCGCACATCTACAGCCACAACAACAAAAGAAAAACCACCACCAGAGTCACCGCCACAATCATCGCACACCCAAAAGCCACGGCCACACCACGGCCACAACCACAACCTGCACCACACCACCATCGCGCACCATCACCACAACCACGACCCAAAATCGTCGCACACCATGGACCCAAAACCACCACACACCACCACCATAGCCACAGCCAACCACTGCATCCAAAAAAAAAAAAA
>CAIGRB010009625.1:58074-69140 GCA_903798255.1 Fraxinus quadrangulata
CGTATGCTTATAAAGTGAATCTTTTGTCATTAAAGTTGTTAATAGAATTAAATTGTGTCAAATGCCTGGTATCAAAGAGGCGGGGGCATCCAATAACGACAATAACATAAGCCTGAACAAGAGCTCGACCGATCAGATTGAGTGGTATAAAAAAGTTCGAGTACCAAATTACGATGGTTAAAATAAGTCTAAGCAAGGATTCTATTGATGTTACAAAAGTTTTTTGACCGAAATTGTCATTGGCAATGTCTTGTAAAAAAATGAATGTTTAATAATATCGCCAGAAAATAAAATGTTAAATATAAGGCGAAATAGCACAAACTTCAAGAACGATGCCAATAAATTGTCTATCTTTAGATGAGTCTTTTCTCTATTTTTTGTTTGTTTATACCTTTTTTATGTAGAGATTTATTACATCTCGAATTGTGTAAACAAACTTTTACGGTTAAAGTTCAAAAAATTAATGAGTCGTTTGGCGTATGCTTATAAAGTGAATCTTTTGTCATTAAAGTTATTCATAGAATTAAATTGCGTCAAATGCCTGGTATCAAAAAGGCGGGGTATCCAGTGATGATAATAACATAAGCTTGAATAAGAGCTCGATCGATCAGATTGAGTGGTATAAAAAAGTTCGAGTACCAAATTACGATGGTTAAAATAAGTCTAAGCAAGGGTTCTATTGATGTTACAAAAGTTTATGTCCGAAATTGTCATTGGCAATGTCTTGTAAAAAAATGAATGTTTAATAATATCGCCAAAACATAAAATGTTGAATATAAGGCGAAATAGCACAAACTTCAAGAATGATGCCAATAAATTGTCCATCTTTAGATGAGTCTTTTCTCTATTTTATTTGTTTAAACCTTTTTTATGTAGAAATTTATTACATCTCGAATTGTGTAAACAAACTTTTACGGTTAAAGTTCAAAAAATTAATGAGTCGTTTGGCGTATGCTTATAAAGTGAATCTTTTGTCATTAAAGTTGTTAATAGAATTAAATTGTGTCAAATGCCTGGTATCAAAGAGGCGGGGCATCCAATAACGACAATAACATAAGCCTGAATAAGAGCTCGACCGATCTGATTTGGTGGTATAAATAAGTTAGTACCAAATTACTATGGTTAAAATAAGTCTAAGCAATGGTTCTATTGATGTTTCAAAAGTTTTTTGACCGAAATTGTCATTGGCAATGTCTTGTAAAAAAATGAATGTTTAATAATATCGCCAGAAAATAAAATGTTAAATATAAGGCGAAATAGCACAAACTTCAAGAACGATGCCAATAAATTGTCTATCTTTAGATGAGTCTTTTCTCTATTTTTTGTTTGTTTATACCTTTTTTATGTAGAGATTTATTACATCTCGAATTGTGTAAACAAACTTTTACGGTTAAAGTTCAAAAAATTAATGAGTCGTTTGGCGTATGCTTATAAAGTGAATCTTTTGTCATTAAAGTTGTTAATAGAATTAAATTGTGTCAAATGCCTGGTATCAAAGAGGCGGGGTATCCAATGACGATAATAACATAAGCCTGAATAAGAGCTCGACCGATCAGATTTGGTGGTATAAAAAAGTTCGAGTACCCAAATTACGATGGTTAAAATAAGTCTAAGCAAGTGTCCGATCGATGTGATAGAGTAGCAAGAGTTGATATATAAATCTGAGTAAAGGATTCGATCAACTAGACCGAGTCGTGAAAGTTTAAATACATGTGCCCCCTGGTATTTTTACCAGCCAGTCACTCCATATCGATCGCTTACTCCACCTGCTGTCCTAAATTCTCAACACATACACTGTATATCCGCAAGAAAATACCAAATAGATCTGTAGTGTCTCTCTATAGATTTTAAGCATACATTTACACAAGAAAATGGCAAAAATCCCATAATTTTTTGTAAAAAAATTGAGGGGGTTTGATCGAATTTTCACACACACAACTAGAGAAAAAAGTGTAAGAATCCCATAAATTATTGTGAAAAAAATGAGGGGAATTGATCAGATAAATGCGCTCCCGGACGAGTTAATTCTGAAAATTTTCCTGCACCTGGATTCGAAGATGAGCCGGGACGCCTGCTCTTTGGTATGCAAGCGGTGGCTGATGCTCCAGAGGCTAGGCCGCCATACCATCCATGTTGGTGCCTCCGCCAGTCCGCACGTCCTAATTAACCTCCTCGCCCGCCGGTTTGTCAATGTTCGGAACGTGTTCATCGACGAGCGCCTCTCAGTTTCGCCCCCTATCCAATCTGTAAGAATTCGTTTAATTTGAATGATTTGATGAAGAATCTCTTTTGCTGTTGTTTTTGCATTTTTATATTATTTGATTGTGTTGCATAGCTGATAACAGAAACCTGAATTGATGTTATTAGGTTAAATAAAGCTGTAAATGAATGAAATCTTTATTTTTTAAAAAAGAATTACTGCGAAGTGCTAGGATTTGGGAAGTTAACTTGGAGTTTTAGACGGGACAGGTGGTTGACGATAGAAAATGGGATGATGTAATTTGACCGTCCAGACTGAGAAATAAATGAAAGATACTTTTTTGCTCAATCTCGTATGTTTGAATGTACACCTGACAATCATGATAAATACTCAACATTAAACCCACCATCAGAAAATCATATAATGGTGTTATTATATATGCCCCTAGTTACATAATGCTAAAGAGTTGTTGTCCTTCCACATGTTTCCAAAATACGGTATTATTTGATGGCACAATAGTTGAGACTAAACTGGAAGTACGGCACTCTCATCTTTATTTTGCAACTGTGTTGATCAATAAACATAATTGATCTTAGGGGCTGTTTTCTTTGTATTTCAGTTTTGTGTTTTGAGTTTTGAATTCATTTTGAATTTTGTGTTTTGAATGTCAATTTTGAGATTATTGAAAATGTTTTCTTTTTGGCATTTTGAAAAATTATTTTGAAAATACAGAAAATGTGTTTTGAAAATTTTGGCTTAATTAATTTTTAACTTGTTTTCGAAAACGCGTTTTCGAAAATAGGAAAGAGAATGCTTTTTCACTATTTTGGAAAATCGAAAACTATAAATGGCTTCAAAATGGTAAAGAGAACAGACCCCTAGTTTTTCTAGGAGTTTTGCATGATTGATTAATTATAACTAAATCTAAAATGTGGGACCATTCTTATTTGACTTCTTCTTCACTTTCCCTGAGTTATCTATCTAAATACGTCTTTTATTGTTCATGATGCAGAGGAGAAGACAACGTGCTGATCAGTATCCCCTTTCGGCCCTCAGACTTCACTGTTTGAATGAAGAAGACAGTGGGCTGGATTCATACTGCTTATCAGATTCTGGCTTGTCTGCTATAGGAGATGGCTTTACAAAACTTGAGAAGTTGAGCTTGATATGGTGCTCTAGCATTACTAGTGCTGGGCTACAAGCTATTGCTGGGAAATGCAGATTCTTAAAATCGTTGGATTTACAGGTGAATATGCAGATTTTTACTTGGGCTTTCAATTCTCTGTTTAATCCTACTCTGGATGGATCAAGATTTTCACACACAATATCTACATCATCAAGATTATACTTGAACTTCAGTTATTCATGCTTTTGCTATGATGACATGGTTTTTCCTTTCGCTGAAGTTTCAGTTTTTCAGGTTTAAAGCTCACCTATAATTATCTTCTGCTTGCTGTTTATTTTTGTGACATTCCTAAGTAAACTTTTGTTTCATCTTCCTCTTGAAGGGGTGCTATATCGGGGATGCAGGTCTAGCAGCTGTTGGGGAATGTTGCACACTACTTGAGGATTTAAATTTGAGATTTTGTGAAGGTTTGACTGACACAGGAGTGGTTCAGCTAACCTTTGGTTGTGGGAAGACATTGAAATCGCTTGGTATTGCTGCTTGTGCAAAGATTACCGATGTCTCATTAGAAGCTGTGGGATCACACTGCAAATATCTTGAGGCTTTGTCATTAGACTCCGAGAACATCCAGAACAACGGCTTAATTGCCATAGCCAAAGGATGCTGCCTGTTGAAAGATCTGAAGCTACAGTGTGTTAACGTAATGGATGAGGCTTTGCAGGCGGTTGGCATCTTTTGTTCATCATTGGAGTTGTTGGCTCTATACAGTTTCCAGAGATTCACAGATGAGTCAGTTTTTTCTGGACTTTTTCATCGATTCAAGTCTTAGTTATCCTTTTTTACCCCAAAAAGTATGGCATACCCCTTGTCCTCTTTGGAATCTTAGCATTATCAGCTTGATTTTCTCTTCTTAATGTTGCTGATTTCAGCAAGCGAATAAATTACATAAATATTAAGTTTATGTTCTTGATGTGGTTCAAATTTGAGGGCTGGTTTCATTCAACCACCTGGCCTTTTAAAATGCATGTGGCTCCACCATCTCTGGATTTGACCTGGACATGTTTTACATTTTTGCTTGTTGATATCCTATTATAATTTTACTGAGGGTGATTGGTTTGACTGTGGTGAACATTTGCAATTGCACTTCATTTTAACGTAGTAGCTCATTTGTCAAAAAAATTCTGCGAACTTCTGCAGGAGCCTTGTTGTAATTGGGAAAGGATGTAAGAGGTTGAAAAATCTTACCCTGAGTGATTGCTACTTTCTGAGTGACAAGGGTTTAGAATCTGTCGCGACTGGTTGCCCTGAGCTTACGCATCTTGAAGTTAATGGTTGCCACAATATTGGAGCACGTGGTCTGATTTCCATTGGAAAATCTTGCAAGTAAGTATTTTGCGTTCACTGTCATCCTTCCCTCCTGTAAGTTTTTTTTTTTTGTCCTGTGAATTTCTCTTACCTCCTATGGCTTCATAAAAGAGGCAACCTTCCCTTTTGGGCAGTGCCGTGCTAGCTGAGGCCTGTTGCCCAAATGGGCCAATTGATATTTCAATTAATGGACTGAATTCTACCTGTTATCATTTCTTGATTGAGTCCTGGGTATTGATAAATACTGATCATCTTTATCATTTTCTACTAGTCTAAATATGTGTAATCCATTTATAAAACTGAGTAGGTAATATTCATCATGTGAGTGCATTTAATGTTTCTTGCAAATACCAACAGCCATCCCCACAAATCCCACCACCTTGAGCCCCGGAGGCTGCATTTACATACCCCCCTCTCCCCAACACCTCTCTTTACTTTATCATAGTTCTTGAAACTCCACTGTATGTCAAAACCATTGCATTGCAAAAGCTTCAGCAATTTAAAGAAACAAGGAGAGAATGTTACGAAGAGAAGTCAATGTCAAATAAATCTTCCATGTTTTCCATATCAGAATCTCAACACTTTAGAAACTTTGGCTTTGACCCTCAAATTAACTAATTTCAGGTATATTCTTAAAATCCTCTTTCAATTCCATTTTCAATTCAATGCACATGCAAATTATGGACATTTTACGACAAAGCTTATTGACTTCAAGGGATTCTACTATTGTCTGTAAATAGGGAGTTACTGAGACAAAATACCCTCTCTTTTCAAGCATGTGACTTATCAATAAGAAGATGACCTATACTTTTTGTGTAGATTTGAACAAACTGAAAAAATGGCTGTTTGGCCTTAAAGAAGCCTACACCAACCGTCCAAATGTTGTCAGCACACCTTACACTTTTAACTGGACTGGAACCATAACCATAACCACTAGGCCAAATCTTGTCCCCAGATTTTCTTGTTTTGCTTTGCTGCCTGATCGTTGCATTCTCTGTTTCACTTGGAATCTGATTTATGGTCTTGGAATGTGCACTGCAGTCGCCTTTCCGAGTTAGCCTTGTTGTATTGTCAGAAGATCAATGATAATGCGCTATCTGAAATTGGCAGAGGCTGCAAGTATTTGCAAGCTCTTCATTTGGTAGATTGCTCGAGTATTGGGGATGATGCCATATGTAGTATTGCTAGAGGGTGTAGAAACTTGAAGAAGCTCCACATCCGTCGATGTTATGAGGTGTTCTTTTTTTTTTTCTCTCTCTCTTCACACTTCTAGCATATCACTTTTACATCCTTTATGAGTTTTAAGATTTATTGTTATTTCTACTGTGTTAACATATATTTTTAACGTTGCGATATTTTGGGGACATACAAATTTTTTGCATCTTTTTGATGAGAAGAAAAGTTAGCGATTGTAATCAATTACATCATCTTCTTTTTTCTACTGTGGGATTATGGAAGTGCGCCTGTTTATTTCCTGGTTGAGGCAGGATTCTGTAACTATCATGGTTTATTCATTACAAGGGATGATTATATTATGATTAATTTGGAAAAGCTTGTTGTCTTTCATTAATGCTGTTACTGGGGACACAAGTTCTCAACTGATCATTTGCATTTATTAATATATTTCTCTCCACAATGAACTAATGATGTCATTTTTCTTAAATATTACATGACTATCTGTGTGTCTTGTGCTGTTGCAATATAGTGAGACTTAATCATTTTTTCCGTATTGTGAGTTTGATGTCAAGTCAGCTAATAAATCCTCACTGATTTAGAAGATTCTTAAAACTGAGTGTTTAAGCCACTTCCCAAGTCATGTTGCTTGAGATTAAGATGACTTAAATGAATTGTGAACACCTCTACATTTTGAATTTTTCAAATCAAATAATTTTGAACCCTTTTTGGCGTCTAATCAGATGCTATTAGTTTTGAGTCTTTGCATGGATTCTTTTGATGTCCATACCATCCGCATCTCTAGATACTTTTGTTTAATTGCCTGGTCAGTTCATGTAATCTTGTGAACATTCAAATTATTCTAAATCTTAGTCAAAATGCCTCGTATTCTCCAACAAATTTTACTTCTATAATCTGTAATCTTGTCTGTTATTGATTTCAACTTTATGCATGTTATACTGTTTTCCTCTGAACTTGATTTCATTGGCAATTCATTTTAGCTTTTCTTTGCATTGTTGATAGGTGGGGAATGAAGGGATAATTGCCGTCGGTCAGAACTGTAAGTTTCTTACAGACCTCAGCCTTCGATTCTGTGATAGGTAGGCAATTGCCTCTCTCTTTACTTTTAAACCATATACACCACACTGCTTTGCATTTCCCACATCAACTTATTAGACTGCTCATTAAGAGTTTTATGTTGTCACCATTTTGTTCATTTTATGATTTGTTGTCCTCTCATATTCTGTACTACTCAATTGGCTTCCAAAGATGCGAATTTATTTTATCATGTCATATCGTTAGTACTTTCAAGTTTCATAACATGATTTTTTTTTTCCTTTCTCGAGTCTTTTTAGTTTGGTTGATGATTGTAAAACACTGTTTATTCTTCGAGTGAGGGCATGACTGATTCTTACAAACCAACAACAAAATATCTGGTGCAAGAAGTTTATAAAGCATCGGGCTTATGTGGCTACTATTTTCTCTTGAAATCCATTACTTTGATTTCCGAAATCACAGTTTCATTATTTACTTGGACCTAACAATGGTATGCTGTTTAATTACCAGGGTGGGGGATGAGGCCCTAATTTCAATAGGTGAAGGCTGTTCCTTGCAGCATTTAAATGTAAGTGGCTGTCACCTAATTGGGGATGCTGGTATTACAGCTATTGCTAGAGGTTGTCCTCAACTCAGTTATTTGGATGTAAGCGTTCTTCAGGTACAGCCTGCAGTCCTCTATCTCTAATATCTCATCTCTCACACACAAATGTGCAATCGCGCTTTTATGCATTAATAAATTTCGAGATTTGATAGGGCATTGAAAACTTGATATCCCATATATGATTTAGATTACGATCTCACATCATTCGGTCGATGAATTTTACTTTCAATGGAACTCTATAGAAAAGGATTAAACCATATATACAGAATAAATTTTGCCACAAGTTTTACGCCCACTCACATGTGTGGGGTCCACCGGTATAAAAAAATGGAAAAAAAAAGCCCCACCCACCCCCCTGCATTTTGAGTATCTGTAAAAAAACCCACCCACCCCCTTTCTGTAAGTGTAGCATTACTCAGTTAAATTACTTTTGTAACTTTTTCCTCTTGGTCTTACAGAACCTGGGGGATATTGCAATGGCAGAGTTAAGTGAAGGTTGTCCGTTACTAACGGATATTGTCCTCTCACACTGCCGTCAGATAACAGATGTAGGTCTTAGCTATCTTGTTCAGAAATGCACATTATTGGAAACCTGCCACATGGTTTACTGCCCCAGGATCACTGAAGCCGGAGTTGCAACCGTCATTACTAGTTGCCTTAACATGAAAAAGGTCTTAGTTGAAAAGTGGAAGGTTAGCCAGAGGACCCAACGTCGAGCTGGATCCATCATCTCCTACCTCTGCGTCGACCTTTAAATGCCTTCATTTTTCTGAAGTTCGACAAGTTGAACGAGGATGAAAGTGACATCGCCCAAGGATAACTGCAGCTTGTGTAATATACATGTTTCTTCATGTATGATATTTGTAATAAGGTTTTCTGGATGTAGAAGTTTCCATTTGTACCGTTAAGTTTTTCTTCCCAAAATAATGAGGCAATTCTGCCTCATAGCACTAATTATGCAATGTCAATCAACATTTTATCAGGTGTGAAAGTATATCAACAAAAGTTTGTCATTTAGTTGGTCATTTTACTATGGAAAATAATATTCAATAGCAGGTGAAAAATATTTCTGAGGAGAAAAATCAAAAAGGGAAAAGAGGCGATGATCTCACAAACAACCATTAAAACTCGTGGATTTATTATTTTATTTTAATATTCTTTTATTAAATTCAATAATGGTTATAAAAGAAATATAAAAATGCATTTATCCAAACACTTGAGGCGTGTTTACAATTTGGCTATAAATAAATGAGTAATATTATTTAATATTATTGATGCTAAAAATTAGTCAATGATCTATCACTTGCATTGCATGCCACCTAAATTGGTATTAGAGCACCAATGATAATATGTAGCATTATTCAAATAAAATTTAAAGCTAACTTTTTTATTTTACATTAGGGTGTTAAATGGTCAAGTGAAGTGTTCAACTTGCCAATCATCGGACTTGGTTCAGCCTATCAAACTAGCCGACTCACTCAATTGAAGTGACTCGACTTGCTTCACGAGCTCACCCCGTTGGTGGGACGAGGTGAGTCGAGACGAGTCGACGTAGCTCACTACTCGTTAATATATATGTATTTTTTTCTATTAAAATTACATTCACTTATTATGACGAGTCGAATCAAAAAGATATGCACCCTATGAAGTACATACTCTTTTGTAGGGGCATAAATGGTTCGGTTTCCGCGGTTTTTGACATTTTTACAGACCTTCAATACCAAATCATTTCAATCCACAACCAAACAAATCAAACATAATTTAGTTTGATTTGGTTCGGTTTCAAATTAACTAGGTTTGAGCATTCTCAAAGCAAATGCTCTTGTAATCCCATAATTTCTCCAATTTACTCAAATTTTGAGATTACATAAATATCGTTTAGTAAAAAACACCTTAATGTTACCAACTAAAAAAGAGAATGCTTGGCAAAAAATTCATGAGTGTGCAATTTATGCACACTGTACATGCAAAAATAAAAATAGGAATTATCCAAATCGGTTCACGAAATGCAATGATCAATATCACCAAGAAGATTCATACTGTTCACGCTAATTCTTAAATTAAGTAGGTAAAATTAAAAATTTTTTTTGTGGCTTTAAACTTTCAATCCTTTTTTTTTTTTAAACATTAGATCGGTTCCTTTAGGTTTTAAAAGGTTTTTAAATTATCGAAACTTAAACCAAATCTTTTTATAGGGGTTTGATTCGGATCAAAACCAAAACGTTGACAAATTCACGTGGACCAATTCAACGATTTCTAGAAGCAGTTTCGGTGCAGATTGTCGATTTCTGCTTACATCCAAACTTTTTCGTTGGTAGTAAATAGGTTACAGTTTGTGCCTAACTCTCATCTCTTACATGAATCTTATTTTTTTTTTTTAAAATGACTTAGTTGCAATAGAGAGGTTATTTTGTCGATTATTCTTGACTTGTACCAAAAAAAGATATTTCTACTACATATATATAAGTATTATGTAGAAATTTTGTGTACATTATTTAAATGTTTCGTTTGTGACAATTTTATGCAGAATACAATATTTAAATTTATATTCGTTTATATTTTTATTTATAACATAAATCATGATTCATATATTTAAAATAACCTTAAAATACAAAAAAGAATAATTTAAACAATATAGAGATTGATGAACAAATCAAGAAAGTTGGTAAATATATTTAGGCATGCCTCACTAATTAAATGTCTTGAGGTCAAGAATCTCTTGAAACTCTTAACAATTGTAACATGATTTAGTTTCTCTCTTATATGAATTCGAAAGTATTCTCACTTAATTGGGCAAATTTAACCCTTGTTTGCTTATGGTTTATAATTAATGTGCATAAGGTTTACCTTGTCCGAAGACAGATAGTACAATATAAAAGTTAAAAGAACTACACTTCGTGTATCATAATCATACTCCTTGCTATCATAACGTCAAGTGTAGTGTCTTTCCAACTTTTGATCACTTTCGAACAAGCTATTGAAAGATCTCGTGTACAGTTATTATTGAACCTTAAGTTCGGGAAGTCCATATTTTTCTCACAAACTTCATTAGTATATATCAAAATGCATGACCGGACATATCTGCTCGGATAGAAAGGTGATACCTGCACTCCGGTCGCAACTGCGGCCTTCAACTCAATCATATGTGTGTGTATACGCAAACGTATTGTTATATATACATGTAACGATACTCTATATATATACACATCTAATATATCATGTATGTATATATGTTCACACATATATGACTTATTGAAACCATGCTTGCGTGAAGCAATCAAGATTCAAGAGTGATAGAGCTTAGAATTGAAAAAGAAAAGGGAAAGACAGAAATGATGCAGCGTGTAGGGTTTTATCCACGTCCACAGATTTTCGTTGCAGGGCTCGAGAAGCAGTGATAATGACCCAATCTTTTCTTTTTTTTTAAATGTAGACATTCTTCCATACATATTTTTAATATCTATATGATTTTATGTTACCAAAAACTCTAGCAGTAACAACAAATCAATAGAATTTGATCAATCATTTTTTCTGTCGTTAAG
>CAIGRB010009625.1:69872-89598 GCA_903798255.1 Fraxinus quadrangulata
CAATTAAAATGTCTAGAATAGATTGTAGTTATAATTGACTACTACCTAAATGAATTAATGGACTAGCAAGGGATTAATTATGTAAGCCTATATAAGGAATTAATTTAAATGATAAATCTTTAGAACAAAGTTATGATATTTTATTTTCTTTTGAATTTTTTTTTTGAAATTTTCATTTTTTTTTCTCTGAATTTCAATTTTTAAGCCCCTTCTCTCCGCTTGACAAGCTAACTATTATTGAACGTTAATGGCCAACTTGATATGTGTATTCTAAATGGACAAAGTCCCTACGGACCTTTTCCAACTCAAAAAGATAGAAGAGCCACCTTTTACACTATAATAGATAGACGATCACGACAAAACCTATTTTTTTAAGCGAGAGATTTACATGTAAATAATTAACTAAGAACTTAGATTTTCATACGACAAATAATATTTGTTGAGGATAGATTACTTCAATCTTTATCAAGAAACCAAATCCAATCCAATCACAACTTTATAGCAAGAAATCTATTGCTTTCCACAAATTTTATTCGAGGTTCAGTAATTTTCTTATGATTGTAGTAGTAAAATTTAAATCAAGTGTTTGTCGACGAAAAACTGACATCAACAATATTTAAATATAATATCTTAAGCGATGATGTACATGTAATCGATTTTATAGTGGAAACCAAATGTGCAATATTTTTTTTGCGCATGATACAGTAGCACTAACATATATGCTCCTTAGTGCTCAATTTGCACAAAAAAAAAAAAATTAATTAAATTCTATACGTGTTTAATACGTGTGCGTGTGAGGTTTTAGGGTGGCTAAAAAGTCAGTTGTAACCTATCAAATTATGCAATTGTCTCTCTATGTGTCTTGGTTGGGACTTTGTGTCGGGAAGTTGATCCTTTGGTATGGGACATTCTTGTCATGGAGGTAGGGTACATATTAGATTATGTTTAGTTACATGGTCCTTAAATTCCAACCCTACTAGTGGGCCTTTGTGGGTGAGGGTGATAATTGGATTGAGATATGAGAAGTTTACTTTGGGTTCATGGAATAGTGTTAAAGAAGAAAACAAATTAAAACTTTCCCATTTGTGAGGTAAAATGAGACATCAATGACGTGCATGTTTGATAAAATATTGGACAACACTGTGCTATTTGATGATCACCTGCGTTCTTGTCGTGTGTTGCTCTTTTCCAACTCAACTTCTAACACCTAGCTACAATATGGATTATATAAATAAAATATTTAACGTTTTTGACTACTCTGGTTAACAAAATTTATCTTTTAATATGGAAACCCTTGTCAGGTATCAAAGCACTCGAAGGTCTTAGATTTCAAATTCTGTTGTGGCCCATTGTATTAAAACATGCACGTGTAAAGCTTTTATGGGAAAAAAATTGTCCTCACCTATGTCTTTGAGTAGTTCAACACAAGATTTAAATGATACATACATTAATAGACAAAACAATGAACAAAATCCAGTTCCGTAGTGCTGTCAAGTCCAATCCAAACATCTCTATTGAAAAGTTAAAATTGAAACATGTACTATTAAAAAAAAATACAAAATTATGAATTGTCGGCTCTCAACAAACTTTATTCTTGGACCAAAAGTTCTTAGTGATATATCCTAATCTTTGTCCCTCTTCCTTGTCCAGATTCAACCCCTTAATCTTAGTGGAAATAATTTTGTTTCACCTTTTTCATGTAAAAAAGTGTGAGATTTTTGAAACTTTTGGAATAGTTAAGATTTGGTCTAAAATTTGGTTACCTTTGTCTTTTAACTTGAGTGTTTACTTGATACATTTTCAACCCATATACGTACTTGTTTGTCTCTGCACGAAAGCTCCAACCCACTTTATATAATAAATGGTGTGTGCGCGCTATGTGTTTGTTATGGAGTTTGGTGGTGCGCGTGCTGCAAAAATAAGGGAGGATGTGATGATAACGTGAGTGTGGTAGTCACCATAAGATTGTTGATAATGCATATGTAGATTATGAATTGTATTAAGTATCGGCTCAAATTGTAAAGCAAAACTTAACTTCGTAAAATTGAACACATATACGCTATCACATGACGACTTATGTCGTAGGGAGAGTGTGAAATTGTCTTGTTTTAAAAAAATGGGAATCAACTTGCTATTCGAGTAGGTTGGGAATAAATGTTACAATTTTCTCTTAAATTATTTAAACACGTCGAAGTTTGACCCCCTATTTACTAGTTAGTTACTACGGAAAAAAAAGTACATTAAGTTTCGGAGGAAGACATCTTGAGAATCATATTCTATCTAGGACTTTTCAATTCTTAGTTTATACATGAAGTCTAACAAAAGTTGATATGAATCTAAGTCAAAATCAAAAATTAAGTTTAACCACATATTTCATCAATTTTTATTAAAATCTACTAAAATCTTATTTTTAGCCATACCAAACAAGGACTAAGTATAACGTAAAGTTCTAAAACTTTCTTACTACATGCATACTTTCCATCTTTTAATCCTTTTTTACTTTACTATCATGTACATACTGGCCAGAGATACTTATATGATTGAGTGATTAGGTGAACTTAAAGTAACTTTAAAGCTAAGGGTAAAATTTGTGATGAATACATAGGGAGTAGATTAATTAATATCTAAAGTTATGGAATGATCTTTGTATATTGCAACAAGCTTTCTTCAATTAGAAACAGAAAATTATATTATAATCTAGTTTATATTGAAATTAGAAAGATTTTCCATGGGAATCATTGTATTTTTTAACTTGAACTTGGCTATGTATTCTCATGTTTTCCGAATGTCATATCTTCGTTTGGATACAATTTATGACTTAATTTATAATTCAGTCAAAATGACTTAATTTATAATTCAGTCAAAATCAAATATTTATTTCAATCACATCATAACTACTCTTTTCTATTTATAAACCATTTGTAAATTTTTCAAATGGAGACTTATTCACTCTTCTCGGTATGTACGTCGCGTCTCATTTTTTAATAATTTGGTATGTTTTTTTCCTAGGTCTTCTCTCAAATAGTTATGTATTTTTGGTACGAAGATAGAAAATAACATTGAAAAAGAAAAATAAATTAAATTTTAATTTATTGTGCATATAATCTTCCACTCTTATCTGTATACAAAACATATTTTTAAGTAGTTTGACATATTATAGTTAAATACATGCGCGGATACTTATTTATGTGTGTGTGATTACGTTTAGATTCAGCTGACACGCCTGATTGGCTGATTCCTAATGTGTTATATATATATAATTATTAATTTTGAAAAATTATTTGATAAATTTTGAGCATGCGAACCTGTCAACTTCTGAAAAGATTGAAATATATAAATTCTCAAGATCGTGCTACAGTGACATAATGATTGACATAATACCACATGGCGTTTATTATTGGACTATTTAAAATACACTCACATTTTTATCAAATCACAAATTGCCACACTCTCTTATGTCAAACAATCTGTCAGAAATTTTTATGTTAATGTGGCATTTTCCAATTCTAAATTTATTTAAGTACACTTTTAGATAATATAATTTAATATAATTTGAGAGGGGAAAAAAACCTAGGGATAATTGCAGCAAATGTCTCAAATCTTTTCATTTTTTGCGCATTTTATCCTAATCTTTGTTTTTTGCCAGCAGATGTCTCAAACATTTTAAAAATATGCACCAGAGGTCCAAATGGATGGATGGAAAACCCATCCATTTGACTGTTAGTTGACCAGAAAAGTTAATTTTGACCAGATTGAGTGAGGGCAAAATGATAACTTCACATATTTTAATCTAAAAAAATTAAAAAGAAAAAGAAAAGAAATGCCACTATTCATCTCCCTTTTCACCCACNAAAAATTAAAAAGAAAAAGACAAAAAAAGCCACTATTCATCTCATTTTTCACTCACCCCACCCAAATCAGAAATGCCTCCACCTTCCACCACCATCTCTATCGGCCGCTGCCTCCATTTCTCGCCTCTCTCCGTCTCCTTTTTTGCCTGCAAGCTATTCTTCTCCTCCATATCCCCGCTCTGTTTCACCTCCACCGTCCTTTGTCACCTCCACACCCCGTCCCTCTTCTTCAATCTCCCTTCCCTAATTTGCAATCCTAATTCAAATTCACAATTCCAACAATAGATCTATGTTTCTCCCCAACAATACTCTCCGCCTGAAAGAAAGCTGGTCGGTTGAAACTCTCTGCGTGAAATCAATCGTCTACGTGAAACCGTCATCATCCCTCATCTGCAATCCAAAAAACCCACCAAAGTTTCTCCCCAAATTCAAATTCACAACCCCAACAATACATAATAGGCTTCGATAATCTATGAAAGCACAAAAACCAACTATAATTACATAAACCAAATATTCAAGATCCATGAGAAATCTGGATTGTGGAGGACCCATTTTGCCAGTTACCTCCTCAGACACACCCTCAATTGCTTGACTTTCCTTGGGCTCAACTGCAAGAAGTAGGTTTAGGTTAAGGGTTTTACGGTGGTGGTTGTGGTGGTGGTTTTTCAGACATGGCGGGATTAAGGGAAGTGGGTTTTGGTTACAAGGTTTTACGGTGGTGATTTTTCAGACATGACGGGTAAAGATTTTACGGTGGTGGTTGCCGACGTGGATGTTGTGGTGGGGACCGCAGCGCCGGCACGGTGGAAGGTGGGGGTGGATTTCCGTTCGGATGAACTGCTTCTTCCCCATTGGCTATTTTTTGATTTTGATTTTTGATTTTTTAATGTTTTAATTATAAATGTACTATTTTATCCCTCCCTAAGTTGGTCAACATCAGTCAAACTCCACTTTTCTGGTAAACTAACGGTCAAATGGATGGGTTTCTATCCATTTGGACCTCCGGTGCATATTTTTAAAAGGTTTGGGACCTCCGCTTGCACAAAACAAAAGTTAGGGTAAAGTGCGCAAAAAATGAAAAGATTTGGGACCTTTGTTGCAATTATCCCAAAAATCTATCATACCATTTTCTATTTTCCTTATTATTTATCGAACATGTCATTAACTTTTATCTTCTTGTTTGAATATCTCCAACGTAGCTTTTTCGTGTTATTTACAAAACATGTTAACTTTTATCTTCTTGTATGCATATCTCCAACGTAACTTTTTTGTATTATTTACAAAATATGTCGTTAACTTTTATCTCCACGTATATATATCTCCAACATAGCCTTGTCTGATCACTTGAGACCACCTATAAAACAAAATGAGCTCTAATAATTGATGTCATGTATTGAAGAATCTAAGTTTATTATTATGTCTCTTAACTAGTTTTCTAAGATAATATGTAAATGACTGTGCCAACCAGCTCTGTCCACCAAATTTTATTTTTTATTGATTTTAGCATCAAAATAATTTCTTATTGAATAAAATTCTGATTTGATTTTTTTTCCTTTTATTTAATGGAAATCTTAGAACAGTTTGGTCCATTTTTCAAAAGAAAATGGTTAATTCTTTATGAACAAATTGTCAAAGAACTAGAAGTATCAATTTAATTAATTCAATTAAAAGTAACTGTCAGAAAACAACAGCTGCTTATTTTTTATTAGATTTTTCATGGAACTTTGTGTTCAAAATGTGTATCATCACTAAATAGAAAGCTATTCACAGTCTAAGAGAAGAATAATGAAACTAAGAAAATGTCCATCATCTGCACCACTCACCAGATGGAACAGGCTAGTGCTATACACCTTTTGAGTAAAAATAAATGATGTCAAAACTTGAAAAAATGGGACCATAAAATTAAAATGAATAAACATGTTAACATCTCGATCTGTTCAAATCATGTTATCTCTCATTTATAAAAATTACGTACCTGTCACACATTTGATAAAAATGTCTGCATACACTGACAAAAAGAAAGTTGTAAGTAGAATTTAAGTAAACAAGATGTCCATCTTTAACAATTTAAGATTTTTAGAAGAAATGATTTAATGTGAAATCACTTATCAGAAGATAAAAAAATCTTGAAATCGCGTCTCCTTACCACTCGATTAACAGTAACTACCCAATTTAAAGGGTGTTTGATAGGGATTAAAATTAGATTTTTAGTAGATTGTGATAGAAATTTTTGAAATGTGTGATTGAAGAGTTGTGGGACCCATAAAAGATATGGTTAATATTGATTGTTTGACTTTGACTTAAATTAAAATCTTATTTAAATCCGAAACAAACATGGCCATAGAATGGTTACTTTTCAATTTTTAAGTAGAAAAATTAAGAGGGTGTTTGGTGGAGATTAAAATTAGATTTTTAGTAGATTTTGATAGAAGTTTTTGAAATGTGTGGTTGAAAAGTTGTGGGACCCATAAAAGATGTGGTTAATATTGATTGTTTGACTTTGACTTGAATTAAAATCAGATTTTAATTCTGACCAAACAGGGGCTTAAATGGAAGAAATTTTCTGTTCATGAAAAAGAAAAATGATGATTTTCTGAAATGAAAAATGGAAGAAGAAGAAAGAATGAGCGTAGCCAGGAATTAGGTTTCGTGTTATTGTCTGAAGAAAGATCTCAAAAATGACCATCATCTTCTACTCATTATGCCTACAATAATTGTTTTTTGTTGCCTTCACCCGCATGCCCCCACTCCACTCCACTCCACTCCACTCCACTCCATCCCACCCCATCCCACCCCACCCTACCCCCTTCATGTATACTCTTCCTACATATACACACACTTCTGTAACAGTAATGGCACCTCAACTTCTGTCATTGTATTCCTGCAGCTAAACACAAAGAAATACTAACATTTTATTCTGTCTCTTTGGAATTCGAACGTTAATATTTGCATCTTTCATCAATGGCTGTTTCTGGGTTCGAAGGATTTGAGAAGAGGCTCGAGCTAAACTTTTCCGGTGATGATCCGGCAATCGGAATAGGTTTCCGTCAGCTGGACTTTCAGTCTCTTGAGAAAGTATTGCATGCAGTCCAGTGTACAGTAGTTTCAGCACTTGGAAATCAGTATTTTGATTCTTATGTATTATCAGAATCAAGCCTGTTTGTGTACCCTACAAAGATCATAATCAAAACGTGTGGGACCACCCAATTGTTAAAATCCATCCCTCCATTGCTGCATCATGCTGCTACAATGGACCTTAAAATCTGTGCATGCAGATACACTAGAGGAAATTTCATTTTCCCTGAAGAGCAACCTTACCCACATACAAGTTTTGAAGAGGAAATTGTTTATTTGGAGGAGAACTTGCCTGAAAATCTTTGCTGTAGAAAAGCTTCTGTGATGCCTTCAAAGTTATCTTCTCATTCATGGCATGTATTCTCAGCTTGTGATCAATCTCAAATGATGATGCAGAAGAGCCCATATGATGATCAGCTCTATACTGTGGAAGTTTGCATGACTGGGCTGGATAGGGTTCTGGCCCAGAAGTTTTTCCGACGTCCAAATGACGGTAATGTTGAATTATCTCATCTAAATTTAGACACGTGCACACTTTTCATAATCGAGTAGCATGACTTGAGATCCGGTTCTTTGCTTTACTGTACTAAAGTATCTTGTCTAAAAACTTAAGTTAATAGAGAATGAGACACATTTATTCAATTAGATTTTATCTTCAACAGGTCAAACCGGAGACTCCGCCGGAAAAGAGATGACGGAATCAGCGGGCATATGTGACATCAACCCTAATGCACTTATATGTGACTTTGCATTTGATCCGTGTGGATATTCTATGAATGGCATTGATGGTGATCGTTATTCGACAATCCACATTACGCCAGAGGATGGATTTAGTTATGCAAGTTTCGAGTGTGTGGCCTCTATGTACGACGATATTGTGGAGGTGTTGAACAAGGCAGTGCAAGTTTTCCGGCCGGCGACAGTGACAGTGGCAACCACATGCACCAGCCATGAAGTGTGGATGCAAGTGGCAAAGGCAATCAAACCACTTGGAATGAAGTTCCGAAGTTGCACCGTGGATGACTTTCCGGCTACCGGGAGTGTCATTTTCCAAGTGTTCACGTGTCGAAGGAAATAAGCCGGCAGTGGTGGTGGTGCAATGGTTGGGGTAGGGTGCTGGTGCTGGTGGTGGTGGTAGACATGCCAAGAGGTTTAAAAGAGCAAAAAGTGGGAGACTAGGGGGATTGTAGAGTTTAGTTGAAATTCTTTTTTTTTCCCTTTTTCTTTGGAAATATGGATATTATGCATGCTAATTTCATTACATTGGATGGTCAATTATTATAACATTTCGGGGTGGGAGGTTATGGAGATGGTGCGGGTTCATCATGATATTGCACCCCATTTAAATTTTACACGCCTAAATTTTGAAAGTGCAATATCTCAGTTGGGATTAAAGTGCTCATATGTTGAGCTTAGATGGACTTTACACCATTTTTTCTTCATGTTTTTAATTCGCTACATTTCGTTCGTACACATTTTTTTTTTAGTAGACACTTTTAGTCTTCATTATTTACTTTCCCGTTTTAGCTTCAAGAGAGGATGCAATGAAGTGTTCTCTATACTTTCTAGTCCCCCATACATGCACGCCCAAACAGTACAATTCATCATAGTTCTTTTGGAAATTTGATTTCCATTCATTGGAAGGTGCTTCCTCCAAGAATTTTTTGTTACATAAGCTACAATGTTATATTTAAATTAAAAAAAAAAAAAACTGCTAGGGATATGGATAAAAGAGGCACCTACTACAATCTAGCAGCATTCTTGACTGGACGTGCTACTTTCACTTAAACTGTCCTTTTTGCTTCGATTCGATGAGTTCCATTCAAAACAAGTAATGTATGCAAAACCCATACACCACTCTATTTGTAGATACTTGCTTCCTGCCGAAGAATTGTACTAAGTGAATAGACCATTAGCAAATTCCCTTTAGCTAGCACTAGTGATGTATCGAACAGCATGACGGTAAATGCAAAACCATACCGGTATTGGACGGGAGATGATCATTGGGCAAAGCCAAAGTCATTACCACATTGCTCATAGCACCATGGCAATACGAACCTTCAAAGATGCACAACATATCCCATCCAAAATATATGCACCTCGTTCTCTGACCTTTTTATACTTCACTGTGCTACAAAAATTTTCGAAACAGAATCTGTCATACTAAAAATAGATCGATAACTTTTTGTCTATCAGGTTCTGCAAAATATTGCACTTCTCCAGGATCTCGCTTAGTTTGTCAGCTTCTTTGGTAGCTTTGGTGAGGAACCCTAGTGGGGTTCTGTCATTTACTTCATTCGTGACGTCGTCGTCACTTGTCGTCACTACTCCATTCTGGCTTTCATTCTGTTCATCCTCCACCAAGACAATTTCATTGTTAGAAGTCTGAACATCACGTCTGTCAGAATACATGGGCGACCAAGGTTGGAAAGCCATGTGTTCAGCAGGAATCAGACCAGAATCGAGAGGGTAGCAGCCAACTTCGACCATTTCATCCAGTGATGGAGAAACATAGAAAGGTGTCAACATGTTATAGTCAAGCTCTGATTTATCCAGAACTACAGAAGGGGTAGAATAGTCATTCTGCGGCAAGATATACGTCGAAGAAAATTCCCCACTAGTCAAATTCATCAACCGCCAATTGAATACCCGTCGAAAAATTCTAACCCAACTTGGGATTATGTAGTAGGTCGAATGATGGAGCTCAAGCCGGGCACATTTTTGAAGAACTGCACGTGCCTCTTTTCTTGCTAATGACGCTCCCAACAACTTACTGCTCTCCGTAAAATAGTTAACTAAGCAATTTTCAAGGAGTAATTTCTGGTTTCCAATATCAACACCCATATTTGAACCCTTGTATAACCAAGAAATGTCATGCTCAAATGTTGGAAGTTTAGACTCATTTAACACGGACAAAAGTGCTTCAGTTCTTTGAGCTGAGCTCCATCCTATGCTCGGCAAGTACCAAACAGAAGCTTTGTACTCATCAGTAGACTTCTCCAGCAAACTGATTTCAGGACAAGGCCAACCAGTAGGATTTGCTCTGGCTGCAGCAGCCACTTCACCCATGGATTGATCCAAGGCATCATTGAAAGCCGTAATACATTGGTTTGGACCAACACTGTGAGCACTAACCTCGTCATAAACCTTCAACGCAGAACTCAAGTGGGTTAGAACCAATTCACGTGTCTCTGTGCAGTGGATAACAGGTTGTGGCAGTGATTCACTTGCCAACCATTGCAGTCCCTCTCTTAACTTTTCGTCGCTGAAAAACCCATCAAACTGTTCCGTTGGCTGGTTTCTGAGAAAAGAAATGTAAAATGTACCCATCCGTGATTTGTCAATATTATTGAGCCCTAATTTTTCAGATATAACACAAGGATCAGAATCACCCTTGTCTGTACCACTTAAGATTAGAAAGGGCAATTGAGAACCAGAAGGCAATGACATGAGGAGGTCATGAAGCCGATCCTTTTGGAGATCCATTGGGATGCATTCTGACAGAAGGAAGATAACTGCAGTGGCACCTGTTACAGTGTCATCCAAATTCTCATAATGGACACTCTTAACAACTGACAAACAACATGTCAGATTGATGTCAGATTGGCTAGGAACCCATTTTTTCCAAATAGCCAGGCCAGGAGACGAAATAAGCAAATCATCATTCTTATTCCTCATGGGCACAAGTTTAGAATGCAACCATGAACCTGCAGCAGTCTGCAGAGCTTCATTCCTTTCCGAAGTGATGTCCAGATGGAGGCTGTCATCCTGAGTACATAAAACAATCTTCCAGCAAATGCATTTGGCATCCGAATTTCTTTCAACAAGTGTAGCTGCTACAACGTCTGAAGGATTCAGCATTGACCATGATTTTTCTAGAATTTCATGTCTTCTACTCATGACACGATGAATGTTGAACTCGCCAACAGTGTCTGATTCCTTCAGAAGAGAAGAAAACAGATTATGAAGCCTAAGTAGAATAAGTAAAGAATAAGGACATATTAAAGAACCTGAAATTTAATTGCTCAATAATCAATTATAAAAGTGATGCAAGTGGAAAGTTAAATGAACTTGCAAACTGTTAGATACTTAATTTTACATCTTTCTGTCTGCTCATGTACACGGTAAAGACAAAATTTTCATTACAATTGTTTTAGTTCACAACAAGTTGATCAAATTACCTGCACTAAAAAACATTGTGGAAACAATTCCAATCTCAATGAGTTAACCTCTGCCCAATTTAAGTCACTTATGCAGAGTATATAACAAAATGGTGGTTCAAATTGGCCATAAAGGTGTGACAGTTAACATGATTTTCTAATAGATCTAATCATAGCACTTCAAGATGGGTAATTGGAAACTTAATAATGTCCTTGACAAAGTGGACATATGTTTCAGATCATCCCAAATGCCTAATGGGTGTTTCCCACCCCCCCCTGGATGTGAGTATATTTAGCTAAAGAAAATGTAACAAAATTCAATACTACCAATATTGCGATGGGCCTCTTAAAAACTCAAAAAACTTGGGCTCATTGAGTTCTACACCCAGATGAAACATTTAGCCCCTGCTTGGTAGAAATTAAAATCAAAATTTTAATCCAAGTCAATATCAACAACTAATTTTAACCACAGATTTTATAGAACCCACAACTTTTCAACCACACATTTCATCAACTTCTATCAAAATCTACAAAAAATTTGATTTTAATCCCCACCAAAAAGGGGCTTAATTAGCATTAGACATCCTAACCATTTTGCAAGTTTAACATCTGGTAGATAGCAATATATAACAACCTACCGCACATGTATTATTTGAATGCCTGCGCTTTACTTGTTAGATGATAAAGATATCAAGCAAGAAAAATGCAATATCTTCATTCACTGCATGCTAATTTAATGCTTTATTGTATAAAAACAGGTTCAAGCCTACAACTAAAATCTTAATAAAACAGCTTGCATCTTCACCACTATCACTGGTAAACTATGCAAATATCAAGTGAGGAAAATAGCTCCTAAAGAATACTTACAACTTCATAGCGCCAAATTGCTGGACCCATCGAGAGTGAACTCAGTGCAGCACATGAAGCTAACTGTTTTTGCTCTCGCAATTCTCTTTTCTTTGATGCACAACGCTTCCATCTCCTGACCAAAAAAATAGTAAGATAATAATGTGGAATAAAAGAATCACTAAGAATGACAGGCTAAAAAATAGCGATCACAACCTTAATATAAGTTTAAGTTTTGCCTGAGCAATTTCTTCATCGTAATAACTTGTTCCCACTTCATCAGCTTTATCTTCTTCCACAATACATGTCTGTTCTTCATCTTCTAAGTCTTCAATGAACACAGGCTGTGGTACTGGATTTTTCACATTAGAATCAATTGGCAGAATGGGCAATCTGACTTCTGCTCTTTCTGGCGTGATTTGTGATGGTGTGAATTCTGAGTCATACTTAGTCACTTTGTTAAAAGAGTTTCTGAAAAGCTGGTTATACATCGGAGTCCCTCCACTTTCAACCCTGATTTCATCTGATTTAGGAGAGCTCTTGGAGAAATCCCATACCAAAGGATTAGCTGGAGCCACCCGAACCTCATCTCCACTCTTTCGTTTGATCGGGATCCTTAAATCAACTGATGTTTCAAACATTGGCTTCAGTGTGGCATCTTTTGGGGATGAGATGGTTCCATAGTCATGCATCTCCTCATCTATGGCCTGGGTACTTTCAGGCGTGATGGCTTGAACAGGAGTAGGTTCCGGCTCATGACCCTTTTTTGCTTTCTCAGAGGCAAATGACTCAGCTAGACAAGGAGATGAGACATCAGTTACTATCATCTTTGACTTTTTCTGATGAACAAGTTTTGACCGCTTGACAGGATAGTCATTCTCAACATTAGGAAATGAAATTTCTTTCACCATATAAGGTTCTTCAAACTTTTTTATTGAGAATCCATAATACTCCAGAAAGTTCTCTATGTCTTCTTCCTGATTTAAATAGACGAGCACAGAAAACTGAATTTAAAACCTTTTGATGACTTGAAAGAACAGTAATTGATCTTAAACATTTACCTCCATCCCAAGCCACTTAGCCATATGAGAGACAGGAATTCCTTGGTTACTCTGCAGACCACTGTGCAAAGAAGCAAGAGCCTGGGCACGTAACTGTTCAACACACACAAATTAATACAATTTCTGTATGCATAGTATTGGGATGACAGATCAAGTAGGACAGCTAGAGAGATAATTTGTGGAGAAGTTTAGAATGATAATGATTATTGGGTCATTGAGCTCCTTTTTTATCAAAGAAAACTATCTCTCGATAAATTGCTCTTTGCATGAGCATAAGGATGAAAAAGTTTAGAGTAAATTCCTTCAAGGGGTCCACCAACCTTTTGTAAGTGTGGCAGCCATGTCCCCAAACTTCCATTGGGACCCCTTGAAGGAATTTATCCTGAATATATTATCAAATTTGCCTCCACCTGGTGTGGTTCTGCCCTTGTTTCCGACAGTTTATCCCCCAAAACATCCACGATGTTAAAACAGGGAGAAACTTGTATAATACCAACAGACTTGTCATGGACATATCACAATTAATGGTGAAGATAACTTAATGGATACACTATCATGTGTGATTGGAGACTTAATTGCCAAAACAACAAGAAGAAGCAAAGGCCATACCTTCGAAAAATGAGCATGCATTAAGCATGCTTGTAAATAGCTAGCTTTTCGAGCAAGCCTAAAGAAGGCAATAAAATTGCTTGTTCTACAGGCTCTGCAATTAAGTGATGAAACTATGATTAACAGATGATTAATACAAAAAAAAAAAAAAAGAGGAGGAAACTTTCATGCAAATCTAAGAATTCACAACCTGGCTACATCACGGGCAAATAACACATCTGGAGTTTGCCGCACTTCTGGTGTCATCTTGGCCAGATCAAGTGACAGCTCTGCAGGTTCAACCTGACATGATTTTCTTATTTTCGCAGAGAACATGGGAATGAGAGTTGAGGAATCATGTCCAATCATAGAAGACTTACTTTATATCCTGGATGCTTGTCGAGCTTGAGGAGTGCATAATAACCTCTAAATTCTCTTTCTGATGCTACATGTATTCCTTTCTTTCTGTGATCATCGTACAACTGGAATAATTCAACCGATGTTTTGTTCATCTGCTCAATATTTAGGTGAGCATCAAATCCCTCAGAGAATCCCTCTCCTTTGGTGTATTCGCATAACTCATGCATGGCTATTATATGAAGTCTTATCTGTGACAAGGATATATTAGCAAGAGTAATTAGTCTTCTGAAATTGCCTATAAATAATCAATGTATATCATCAAACACAAAAACAGTTTTTGTTTAGAGGATTATTTTACAGAGAAGAAAATTACAAAAAGCAAGATGATACAATACTCTTAAATAAAAGGAATATATTCATATATATGAAAAAAATAATGATAGAAATAAGAAGTAAAAAATAAAAGTTCCCATTTTCTTCATCCAATGTAAGAGTGGAGAGACTAGATACTGAATAAATGGATAGTTATACATTAATTATCATCGAATCTCGTGAGCTTTCATAACACAGCTACTATGATGGCATTTGAAAAAATTATTTCTGTTTAGAGAGGACAAGCAGAAAGAAAACAGACCATCTGCTCCAGCATCCTGATGGCTTCTAGGTTAAAAATATGTTGCATCCTCAGGTCCATACGGATTGCCCTCATCCTATCCCACAAGAAGTTATACAAGCCAAGAAAACTATCATCGTAAGGCTGATCCAGCAAATCCAGAAGATAGCCCATCGTCTTTTGCAGGATTGGCATTGGTCGTATTAGAACTGCTTCCCTCTCTGCTGTCCTAGTGTACTGAAGTATCATATGCATTTATTCATCAGCTTGCTCTATGTGATAATGAAATAGTTTCTTTTCTACTTTATCATTATTTGTCATGAGAAATATGCAGAATCCAAATATTTACCTTTTTAATGGCGAGAAATTTGCTAGTTTGATTTCTATCGCCTTCGAAGCGTTCGTAATGGTCGAGATCTCCTTTTCTTTCTCGTTCTGATCTCTCAGACTCTAAAGCATGACAACAAGACGAAACGTCAACTCTTGCTACGAAACGCCAGAACTTCATAAACAAAATGCAGAGTTACTCTTAGGAAAGAGAAGAAAAATTATTGACTTTCCACACTTCACAAACTTCTCTGGGCACTGGATTGTTGAGTGAGCAGGAAGTGGACGTCAATACTTAAGCCCTTGATTAAGTGACAGAAAATAGTTCCTATGAAATGTCAACTCTTGACATGAAACACCAGAACTCCATAAACAAAATGCAAAGTTACTCTAGGAAAGAGAGGAAAATTCTTGACTTTCCACACTTTACAACGTTCTTTGGGCACCGGGTTGTTGAGTGAGCAGGAAGTGGAGGTCAATATTTAAACCCTTGATTAAGTGACAGAAAATAATTCCTATGCATTCAATTGATGCATTCAATCATGACCAAATGCATCACATGCAAATGATAGAAATCTTCGTTTTCTATGATGTCAAGAACAATTTTTATGGCATCAAAAACTTGGTATAAGGCAGTTGGAGCCGTGATAATTATACCTTGCTTAAGTGGCATGAAAAAGGCTCTGGAATATATTATTCTGTTCTATCCTTGTTAGAAACTATGAAACAAATATCATTAAGACACATAATAAAAAAATAGAGAATTCGTATAACCATTGTGTCTTAGAAATGCAAAGAGAAAGACCCTATTTATAGGGTGGGTTAAAAATAACCGTTAAAGGAAACAATCTACACTATCACTCTCTTATAGAATTAATCAAAGGGCTGACTAAGAGCGTATTTGGCTAAGCTTAAAAGGAGTCAAGTTACTATAAGTAACTTTTTGTCTCCTGACATGTTTGGATAACTTACCATCAAACCCCCGCTTGGTTTAGCTAAAAATCAAATTTTTAGTAGATTTTGATAAAAGTGATTAAATGAGTGGCTAAAAAGTTAATAAAAGATGTAGATCCCATGAAATGTGGGGTAGAAAATGAGTTTGAGAAAAAAAAAGTTTTAGAAAATGGGGCCAAACAAGGACCAAGTAAAAAAAAAAGTTACTTCATTAGAAAGTAACCATACTGTCAAAATAAGTATTTTACTTATTTTCAACTTTGACCCATAGAAAAATTTGTTAATTTGAAATTTACAACATTCTCTAAATATCCTAAATCAAGAAACAAATTGAAAACCTAAATTTCTAGGATTCGAAAAATTCTATACTACTTGTATATATCCTAAGGAAATAAATACAAGAAAAGGAACTGACGAACAAGGCAAGTCAAATTTACAACAAAACCATAACAAGGGAACTTTGTGATGTTATAGTAAGCTAGTTTTGCAGGCTGCGTGAATCTCAATTTTACACATGGCACAAATGCGGGAAACAACTTGATGATATTAAATTTGGCCGAGATAACTTTGATGTGAGAGGTTGATGACCACAATACTGGAGCTTAACCATTGTCTGTACAAGCTTAAATTGTGAAGAAAGTTTAAATGACGTACCAGGACACATATCTGGACATGATCCAATTATAATGCTGGATGGTGTCGGGCCTTCATTATCGGAGATAACATTGCTATCCGTTGTAGGATCCTCAGTATATTTCCTTTTTTCCAGCATAGATTGATTCTGTCTTATTACAGGAACCTTCTGGTTTGAAGTTGTAGAGTCACTCTGGCTAAGTTCATCCTTAAAGCGGGCTAAACGTTTTGCTTTGGCTTGCAGTTCTCTGCAAACAATGGGATCAATAAAGGACAGAAACATGATAAACTGGAATTTTATAATGATAATTAATGCAGTTACTAAATTATAAATCAGTGCAATACACATAGCCCTTGTTTGGGCTCCATTAAAATCAAAATTTGGGGGAAAATGTATTTTGGAATAGTGATTTTTTGAAGAATGTGTGGTTAAAAAAGAAGGAAAAGTTTTGGATTTACGTGTAATATTAATTTATTGGAGAATGGGTGGTTGAAAATATGAGAGAGAAAAATGCATTTTTTTTAGAATAGAGCCCAAACAAGGGCATAATGTCCTACCGCTCAATTTCATCTGCAGAATCGGGATCCCGTCGAAAACCTTGGTCAGGAGAAGATGAGGAAGGTATCCTGGATCTTTTGGCAACTGGAAAGTGCTTTGGCTTGCTTGCAACAACTTCAGGATTATCATATTCTCCAGGTGTTGAAGACTGCCTCTTACTTGGAAAATCTTGACCTCTTTGAGGACTATTATTTGCCCGCAATTTGGGTGGAGATGTAGTAGGACTAACAAAGAAATGAGGAGACAAACTTAGCAAAAGAAATGAAACTTTAGTCCAGTTTCGTATAATGTAAAGAACAAACTTTCTTTTCAGTGTTAAATAGTGAATATAGAATTCCAGACACCCCAGCTTTGATTAGAACCAATATGTCAGTTCCTGGACCCACCAGGGCATTGTGCTTGTTACGCAAAAGACAATTTTAATCAACGTTCCTCCGAAAGGGAAGTCAAAAAGAAGTGCTCAAGTGGATGTCATTCAGTAGCAATTGTAAAAAAGATTATATTATTCCCAAGCCAAAAGACAGTATTCTCTCATTCTATCCAAGACAATCAACTAATGAACTTACAAGAAATTAAGATGAGTTTGACAAGAGAAATCACACTGCATGGTGTATAAAAACTGAAAAGTGTTCCTTCAAAAGGGACAGTCAAAAAGAAGTGCTCAGGTGGGAGTCATTCAGGGGAAATTATATAAAGATTATATTATTCCCAAGCCAAAAAGACAGTATTCTCCCATTCTGCGCAATCCAAGATAATCAACTAATGAACTTAGAAGCAATTAAGACGAGTTTGATAAGGCAAATCACACTGCATGGTGTATTATTTGAAGTGTTCTAAACAGCTCAACAAAATGTTCAACTATTGCTGAAACTTAAAAGGGAAATAAGTCCAACAAAAAAACCCACACTAACCCAAATCCAGTCTACGAACAAAGCATTATTGATTTGAGTTTTATGAATTTGAGAAATTATGTTTTTTGTAGGAAACTTGAAATTATGAATTTATTTATTTATTAATCAACATTAAGCCCCTGGTGGTAATTAAAATTAGATTTTTAATAAATTTTGATAAAAGTTGATAAAATATGTGGTTGAAAAGTTGTGACTCTCGTGAAATATATTGTTACAATTAATTGTTGACTTGATTTAGATTAAAATCTAGATTTTAATCCCTATCAAACAGGGCTAAATAAAATAATATTAAAAATAAAAAAACGCCGTGTTACGCCTATGCTTGTAAGGCTTGAGGCTTGACCTCTATGCTTTATGCCTTTTAGAATCTTTCCCAATGGCCAAGTACCAAGAGTAACATAAGGATGCCGTAAGTAACAGTCAGTAGTTGACCTTCCTCTCATTTAGGCTGACTTTCATTTTTTAAGAGTTTGTTTCAGGTATTCAATTTGAGGGACACAACTCCATACACTTTCTTCTCTTTTTCTTCTTTTTTGACTTGTGGAAAGACTTCTTCAAATTTCAGTCATTTTCCTTGAGTTCTGAATCAGGGCACGTGATTTGAAAGTCTAAACTGCAGTTGCGAAGGTGATGTTGGTTGCTCAGTAGACAAGGAAAGGGAACAATGAAGCCCATACCACAGGCCCAGAAACAGTTTTCTAACAAGCTTGGAAATATTATTTGGCCAATTAAAAACCAACTTAATATACTACAAATTTAACATGTGGATTTCTTTTGATCTCTTATCCCTTTTTTTCCATTTGGGGCATGGATTTACTTTGGTTTTCCATTGCTTGGGAAGCGAGAAGATCCTCAGTTACTGTTCAAGCATTATATAGAGAATTTTTGCCCGAGAACCTATAGGGAAAGACTAATATTCCCCACCGCCCAAAAAACAAATCATACAGGCACAAATTTATTAAAATCAAGCCTCAGCATAACTTAGTTGACAAGAGAACTAAAGGTTTCAAAAAGTTAGAAGTTCACTTGTACCTTTTTTGGCCATCCAGAGAAAAAACAGAATTCTCCAATGGAACTCCATTCATAGATGGAAGTGAAGTGGGCATCGTTCTTTTTGGGAGATGAACATCTGCATGCTTGGCTTGAAACTTCCTTCCGGATTCTAAAGTATTTACCAATGGCAAGACTGAGGAGACACCTTTTTGAGCCACTTCATTGGTGAAATTGCTAGATGACATTGTTTGATATCCCCTCATTGAAGAAGAGAAAGGATGGCTACAAAAAAATTACAGCATCATTATGTAAATATCTAAGCATCAGATACATGAATACAGATAAAAGGGCCAATTTAAGGCAGTAAAATCCTTGCTGTCCTACAAATATAATGATATTACATTGAAATCCTGTTTCCAGTTCCAAAATTCACTCCACCCCACCAGCCTGTGAAAAATGTAAGGTATTATCCATGCCACAACCAAACAAATCCAAACTAGAGAATAACAGGAAGTCTGATGAATCAAATTACAATTGGAGTACCAGGACTCCAGGTCAACAACAATGAGAAAAGGCAAAAATAATGGAGAACGGGACTGAGTGCGACGCAAGATTGTATTTTAGTATCTTGAAGATACTAAAATGAGAACCCCGCGAATAAGAATGTGTGTGTGGAGAGAGAGAGAGAGAGAGAGAGAGAGAGAGAGAGAGAGAGAGAGAGAGAGAGAGGGATGACCAGAAGACCATAAATGTCACAATAATGATAAAAATCAGGCCTTTCAGCGAGTCCACCAC
>CAIGRB010009628.1:0-20204 GCA_903798255.1 Fraxinus quadrangulata
ACTGGTTTCTGCAATTTCACTAAGTATTTATTCAGTTTGCTTTTTCCTTCTTTTATTTTGTTACATATCTCGCATGCTAAATAATAGTGTTTAACAGAGCCTGGCATTACCAAATGTATGTTCACTCTGACTCAAACGATGGTGGTACGAAATTATTTTGTTCGTGCTAAATGGGTGCAGGGGAGCCTGAACACGAGCAATTGGCAGTCGTGATAGGGATATGCCTTTTAAGTCTTTGTGGGGAAAATTGTTCACAAGTTTAGACTTTAGCCCTTGTTTGGTCCTCATTATTTTAAAAATACATTTTTCTCTTATTTTTAAATACATATTCTTCAATAAAATAATATTAAACACAAATCCAAAACTTATTCTTATTTTTAACCACACATTCTCTATCAAAATATTATTCCAAAAGTGAATTTTGGGCCAAAAAATAGGCTCAAGCTCAGCAGCCCTTCCAATGTTGGGATTAGCAGAAATTGGAAATGCTTCTCAAACGGCAGTTAGTGGGACCCTAAAATCTTGCTGCTTCTAAAATTATTGAAATAGATTGTATTTGAACACTTCTTCCGATTAGTAATTTCGACTCTGAATCTGTAAAAGAATTTGGGGATTTGTATAGGGTTGGGGGTTTATATGAACTCAAAATGAAAATAGTATCCGATGGAGAGTGGAGGTTGCGAACGGAGTCTAGGAAGAAAAAAAGCGCGAAAATTTTGGAGGAATTATTTGGGGGGAGGATGCTTGTTTTGCCCAAGTTAGAAATTCATTTGATTGTTTTCATTTTTATAATTATTAAAATCATGACACATAGGATGTCATATTTGATGACTACGTCACCCACTATGAAGTTTTATTATTCTCAAAATATGCTCGAGGGGGCTTGTTATTGGAGAAGTTGTTGCATGAATTGTATTCTGTTAATAAAAAACACGTGCAAGAAAATATGATAAAATCGTAACTTATTGGTCGAAAATACTGGATAGAGTTTCGACTTATCAAAATCAAGATACATGCATAAAAAAAAAATATGCAAGTCGATGACTTGCTGGCATTTAGAAAAGTGTAAAAAACTCGAAATAGATGAAATGAAGTGAGGTATGCAATTGATAATCTCCTTAAAATAGATTTTGTCCCTGCATTGATGCTAACATGTTCAAATGAAAATATATCTTCCAAGATACAACACTTCTTCTAAATTTAATATAGCAAAATATTAATTTTGTTTGACAAATTAACGTTTGATTATACTCTTCTTGAATGGAAGATATTTAATACTGAATATCTTATACGGAATTCAAAAATAATTTCAAGATTATTTTAACATAATTCGGTGTTGAAAATACGGAATTAGATATCCTTATTTATAAATTTTTCAAATGTCTTTTTTCGGAATGGTTGCATATTTCGACATAAATTATGTGAACCATTCAGGGGCGGAGCTAGGATTGTAAAGTTATGGGAGCGAAGTTCTATTATTAAAATCGTGGATGCAAATCTTGAAATATAAAATTTTAATTGCATAGACAAAATCGATAATTATAAGAAATTTAAAATAAGATTTAAAGGGTTTGAAACTTGCCCCATACTATATTCTACTCTGGAACCATTACATCACACCCTTTCATATTTAATGATTAAGATTGTACCATATTAAAATATTATTTCTTTTCATAATGTACCTTTTTGAATAGTATATCTATTTCGAAACAACACGACTCTTTTATATGAACCATTTGCATTTGAAAAATCATGAAATCACAACTAGTTATCGCAACAATTGGAGACGTTTTCAATTCACACATATATTGTCTCGTAAATTCCTATACTTATTTCAAACCATAAAGAGCTTTCTTGAGACGATGTGTATGATTGGATTTGGTATGATCAATANCTGAATATCTTATACGGAATTCAAAAATAATTTCAAGATTATTTTAACATAATTCGGTGTTGAAAATACGGAATTAGATATCCTTATTTATAAATTTTTCAAATGTCTTTTTTCGGAATGGTTGCATATTTCGACATAAATTATGTGAACCATTCAGGGGCGGAGCTAGGATTGTAAAGTTATGGGAGCGAAGTTCTATTATTAAAATCGTGGATGCAAATCTTGAAATATAAAATTTTAATTGCATAGACAAAATCGATAATTATAAGAAATTTAAAATAAGATTTAAAGGGCTTGAAACTTGCCCCATACTATATTCTACTCTGGAACCATTACATCACACCCTTTCATATTTAATGATTAAGATTGTACCATATTAAAATATTATTTCTTTTCATAATGTACCTTTTTGAATAGTATATCTATTTCGAAATAACACGACTCTTTTATATGAACCATTTGCATTTGAAAAATCATGAAATCACAACTAGTTATCGCAACAATTGGAGACGTTTTCAATTCACACATATATTGTCTCGTAAATTCCTATACTTATTTCAAACCATAAAGAGCTTTCTTGAGACGATGTGTATGATTGGATTTGGTATGATCAATAAACCCTTTTTATCGTGGAAACACGGGTTCTTCAAGGGAACATTGAGAAATGCTTTGTTAATATCAATTTGATGGAGATATCAATTTAGAGCTACATTATAGTTACGGCAACGACGACACTAATGGTTGACAATTTCACAATTGGACTTAGCCATGTAAACGAGCCGAGCCAATCCGGCTCACGAGTCAAGACTCTCGGGCTTTTTGGGTCAAGTCGAGCTAAAATTCAAATGAAACATCGAGGTTTAGCTCGAGCTTTACCGAGTTGAGCCGACTTAACTTTTTTTGTTTAAATTCATGAAATTCTAAAATATTTTTAATAATATAAATTTTGGGCAATTTATAGTAATTATAGATTAAAAAATTACAACCCTCCCCCCTTTTCGGATTTGAGATCGGCTACAATCAACTTAAGCAGAGTTAAAATTATACATGAATAAAATATTTCGTATACAATTTTTTTTTCAAATAAATGAATTTAAGAATTATGTAATTAAGTCAGCAAGTTAATTTAAAAACTTATAGTATCTTATCATTGGATCTGCTACAACTCATCGGCTATTATAATGTTAACTTGTTCTTGAAGACGTAATTTCGCACACTTCCAGTCCTCCAAGCATATTAGACCCTCCAATATGTCTTCTTTTAGTTTTGATTGTTTATTTGACAAAATCTTACCACATAAACTAAATGCAGCCTCCGATGTTAACGTAGATATCGGAGGTGTCAATAGACCACATGCAATTTTTGATACAATTGGATACTGTCTTTCGTTACACCTCACAATGATAGAATAACAAATTTCTCTAATTATTTTGGTTGTAACACACTACGAATGTTCATACACATGCACTTAGCTAACTCAGATGGAATCTCAATATCAGTTCCAAAAACTTCTATCGCTCTAGATAATAATTGTACATTTAGAGAGTTAAAATCACAATCTTTTTAATATCTTGGAACTCATTTTTAATAATTGACTCTAAAAAATAAAGTGTATTTTGTATTTAGAAAGTTTCTTAGAGATAATCTAAATTTGGATAGTCAAACTCATTATGTATTTTAAAAAGCTTAAAAAAAAAAAAAGGGTTTCTTGATGCTTTTTTTTAAGCATTAGTTCTTTAAAATAAAACATTTTGTATTTAACGAATCTTATGTTCTTAGTATAATCTTACAAATAAAATCTAATGTCTGAAATCAATCTATGTCAGTGAATTAACGTATCATTCTAAGGATCATAATTCTTTATTGCACGCTTGTAATTAGTCATGTTTGGCATCTGGTCTAATAACTATACACAATCAACACAATTTATTCATTCTTCTTAACCACCATAGCTGTCTGAACTCAAATTGAACCAAAATGCCAAATCGGACAACAAGTTTAAACTCATTAATCTTCAAAAGGTAACTCGATAGTTATTAATAATTTGGTTGTGTTATCCATCAATCAATGAAATAGATTCGTCTCTATGTAGCTCTGTCAACGAGTCGAGTCGAGTCCGAGCCGACAAAAAAAGTTCGGGCTCGGCTCGATCTTTTTTGGACCGAGCTTTTTTATGCCCGAGCCGAGCCGAGCAAAGTCCGGCCAAAAAAATGAGGCTACAAAGCCCGGCCAAAACAATGCGGCTCGGACCGAGCTTTTTGGCCCGAGCCTACGCTTTTTTTTTTTTTTTGAGAAATCTACATTTTTTACTTAAAGAATTTAAAATTTGTGCAGTTTATGTGTGTTATAAATGAAGGAACACTAGTACTGGCCTCTAAATAATTCCATAAATTATCTACATTTAGCTATGTCAACGAATCGAGCAAAAAAAAAAAGCTCGGGCTCGGCTTTAACTTTTTTGGGCCCGAGTCGAGCCGAGCAAAGCCGGACAAAAAAAAATGAGGCTTGGCCTGAGCTGAGGCTCGGTGCAATCGAGCCCGAGCTGGGCCCGGCTTGAGCTTTTTCCGAGCCGAGCCCGAGCCTCTCGAGTCGACGAGCTTTTTTGTCATCCCTATTTCTATGCTTTGATGAAAATGCTGACACGACTCACTAAATTCAAACTCGACGGTCTTTTCCGGTCAAATGCATCAGTTCAAAAAATGCTACTCACTTTCCTGATTAAAAAAAACACCAACTTCAACCCTTCCAAACACATTTTATTTTCCAAATTATAAAACCCTCAAAATTTTCCCCCAAATTTCGAATCGTGAGGATAGTTTGGTGACCAATAAGATAATTTACCCGTTCATCTTTTTCACAAGCATTTGATAAATATTGTTGAAAAGTTTAATCCTCTCTCAGTTTATTGAATCAGGCATTTGTCAAATGAAATTTGTCGAACGAAACCTCGAAAATCAAATGGAGTCCAATTGTAGAGAACAGGAGACGAGTAATTTGGTTAGCATGTGCATCGAGGCGGCGACTGATAGCGCCGCCGCCGTGGAGACGTGGCGGAGGCAGCGCCGGACACTCGAGCGCATGCCATCTCATCTCGCGGATGCTCTCCTCCACCGACTTCTCCGACGCCGCCTTCTATTTCCTTCTTTGCTTGAGTAAATTTTAAAAACCGACTTATAATTTCATTTCGGTTCATTAGATTTGACATGTATCTCAAAAACAATAAATGCACTTCTTAAGATTCTGAATTCCAGTATTAGTTAGTTAAGATATACAGGTATCGATTTATGTACCACCGACGTTTTACATGAACTACAAAAGCCTCAAATTATGGAAATCTATTGCTCGAGTCAGCTCTTTCTGATTTATTTTTTTATTTTTTTTTGCTGCCTGTTTCTGATGCTATTATATTGATCTGATTTTCCTATTGTTGGAAAATCTATAATCCTTGTTAGATGGTTGGCTTATTTGAGATTTTTATACTCGTTTCCTGAAAGGGAGGATCTCGATCTTTACATGATTTGGTCAGTAGTGATTGTTTACCTTTGTTTTTTGATAGTGTTAGTGGTAGATTATGAATTAGCTAATGCTGATTAGATACAATGCCTGATATGTAGATTTATCTGTTTTCTATGGTGGGATCCATAAATGGTAAATTAGCTACTGCTGCTAAGATATGATAGGTCAAATTAAATGAATTACATCTCCTTGCATTTATTGTCACATATGTTACCTCCTAGACTAACGCCATTGCGGCCGGATATCATTATTCTTATACTAAATAAGAGGGGCCATTCTTCTTCCTGCATTTAACATTGTTTTTGTGAAACACGTGTAAGATTTTGAAGAGACTACACTTGAGATGCATATTTTAGTGATCAAAGATCTAGTAGATTTTCATTTAGCATTTATTGATATATGAAATTACTATTGAAAAATTGACTTTGTTTATATTTTATGTGTTAATTGACTGGCACCACTTCTTCCTGCTATTGACAGATGGAATTGTATGAGCTAATTTAGATTTTCTACTACAGGGTTTTCAAGTATAATGTTGAGGAAATTGATCTGAAAGGTGAAAACTGTGTGGATGCTGAATGGATGGCATACTTGGGGGCATTCCGGTACTTGCGCTCTTTGAATCTGGCGGATTGTCGCAGAATTAATAATTCAGCCATTTGGAATATATCAGGTATCTAGATATAATATTTTGGTGATCTATTCAATTCATGGTCTGCAATATTATCCTAGCTGCTCTATTTCCCACCTACTGTTGTTTTTGATTTTTTACTATCAACTCATCTAACATCAATAGCGAGAAACAATACCATTAGCTAGAGGCCATATTCTCTTGCATCTGCAGCATTCAGTTCCTTTGTGATTGGCAGAAATATCTGACTAAAATATATTTATTTTAAAGGGCATGAATTCTTTAAAGAAGGGATATTTTATTTTTTTCTGTTGAACTGCATATTCTCATTCTTGGGTAAATTCTCTCAAGCTTGCAGTTGAATTCCCATGATATGTTGACTAGTTTTATATGTTGTAATACCTTCATAATTAAGTGACTGAATAAGTATATGAGATGGTTTAGCGTCCTTCATACTGATGTTGGTAGTGAAAGAATCGTCGAAAGGATGACGTCAATTCATTTCAATATTTTTTAATGTTAAGTACATGTGTTTTCACTTGCAGGAATGACAAATTTAAAGGAATTGGACCTTTCAAGATGCTCCAAGATAACAGATGCTGGCATTGAGCATCTTTTGACAATTTCAGCTCTGGAGAAGTTGTGCATTTCAGAGACATGTGTCACTGCAGATGGTGTTGCACGTCTCTCTTTACTAACTAATCTTTTAATATTGGACCTAGGAGGCTTATGTGTCACTGATTCGGCTCTGAGCTCTCTTCAGGTGTAATATTTTACATGTGCATTTTTTACCCTTTTTATATGTATACCTTGTTTCCCTATGAGCTTGTTGCTGCATCGATTGAGATTTTTTGTTAGCTTTATTCATACTTCTCTTATATGCATATCAGTTGGTATGTCAAGCATTTTAGATAACAACAATCCTTGTGCCATAGCAAAGAACCAAGATGTCTTCAGAAAAAAATAGGAAAAAAAAATTATTTTAATAAACTAAGATCTTTTGCCTGAGCGTTGAATACCAATATTACAATGAGGTCATCATAAAGTTACTGAAATTAAAGTTCAAAGCAGTTATGGGTTCAATTTAGACCTGCAGCATTATATTTTCCATCTTCAAAATAATTGTTTCGGTTATTTGTCAAGTTTATTTTCTTTTTAAAAATAGTAGAACGAATAGAGATTTGATTTGGTCCAAGAGTGTTTATAAATGGTATGAATTATAAAAGATAGAAATAAGTGATGGATAGGTGGGTGGTACTTGCTGGTCCCTCAAAATGTGTGAATAAAAAGTGCTCGAGTGTTTATAAACAGTTTATAAACATGAGCCAAACATAGGCTTATGTTGTGACTTATCATGGTTATTTAGCCCACCTTTCATACAAGTCACAAACTGACAATGTATTGTTAGTGTGTGTTTTTACACTTTTCTTCTTCTGTCCAGCCAGAGGGGTTTTTTTCCGTGTCTTTCCTAATTTAAGTTTCACCATCAGTTTCAAATTTACTCCTTTCAGAAGGTTGAATAACATGTTCCAAATGATTGACATAACTTATTATTTGTTAGATTCTGAAGAAATTGCAATATTTAGACCTTTGGGGGAGTGAAGTATCTAACGAGGGAGCCGCTCTCCTCAAAGTGTTCCCCGGCCTGAATTTTTTAAATCTAGCTTGGACCAATGTTACAAAGTTGCCAAATTTGTTCTCTCTTGCGTGCCTAAACATGAGTAACTGCACAATACATTCTTTATTTAAAGAAGGTTGCAGAGCTCACCTGGAGAAGCTTATTCTTTCTGGAGCTACAATTACAGATGTCCATGACACCTTCCTAAATGTTGACACTAGTTGCCTTCATCACTTGGATTTATCCAACTCTTCTGCTCCCTCGTTTTGCTTTTTGGCTTCTATGAAAGCAATTACACATTTGAATCTCAGTGGTAGTTTGGTGGTGGACGATTCTATCGAACACATTGCCTGTGTAGGAGCAAATGTAAGATATTTGAATCTCAGCAGCACAAAAATAAGCTCTGCTGGAGTTGCAATATTAGCTGGACATGTTCCCTGTCTCGAAACTATCTTGTTGTCCAGCACCTCCGTTGAAGATACTGCTGTCTCATATATTGGCATGATGCCTTCCCTCAAAGTTATCGACCTGAGCTGTACACTTGTTAAAGGTATATTAGATTTAATCAAACTACTTCCCTTCTCATGTTTCATTCTAACCACTATCCAGTTCCTTACATTTTCTTGCACATTATCTTTCACAGCATACTTAACACTAATTTAAGTATATATTATGAACTACTGGACCAGGTTTCATTTACCAGGATGGCAACGAACCTGATTGGGTCCCATCATTTTCGGCACTCCAAAATCTTAGTTATCTGGAAAGATTGGTGTTGGACGAGATACAAATTCAAGATGCAGCATTGTGTCCTTTGACAACCTTGAGCAGATTGAACTATTTATCTTTACGAAGTGGTATCCTTACAGATGCATCTCTATACCAAGTATCGTCTATTCCAAGATTGAAATATCTTGCAATTCGTGATTCTGTGCTGACTGATACTGGGCTCGATTCTTTTGTTCCACCTCCAATGCTAGAAGTGCTGGACCTCAGGGGTTGCTGGCTGTTGACAGAGGATGTTCTTTCGTTTTTCTGTTGGAAGTATCCTCAAATTGAAGTGAAGCACGAGCTTGTCAGTACTTCGACTACTGAAAAAAGGAACTCCAGTTTTCTATCTCCAGCTCAAGCAACTTCGAGAAGTTTGCAGTACAAACATAAGCTGGGAAAATTGTCGGTGATGTCACCACTTCGGTCCAACGTAGATACTTTTATAGGTAACAGATCTCAAATTTCTCTTATCTAGGGCATATTTGATAGGGTGGATTGGACAGTACTAGACCAGATAATATTTTGTCTATTGTCGTAACTAATACTGACTGATACTTTATATCAAACGTGTCCTAAAAGTTTTTGTGAATTATGATCCTATCTAATTGCCACTACAATGATTGTTGAGCAGATCAAAGATTGAAGTACAGCAGAGAAGAACTATTGTCATTGCAATTTTCAACTGCATCATTTTCAACTTCCACCGACCAAGGTAATCAGAATCCTCAATAGCATTCCAAGTGATCCAATCATTTTATAGGTGGCCAGATCAACAAAATTTATGGTCACTTTGGTCAGTATTGTTGTATGCCTATGTTCAAACAACCACAACAGAAGAGAGAGGAGTTAAAAGATGTTTTAGAAATGGAGAGCAGCTGATTACAAGATAAATGACATATCATGTACTAAGCTAGTTATTACATTTATTGGTAAAGTTAAGAAGGTCCTGAGCATCCAAGTTCCAATCCATATTCAGTCTTGAACCGACAGATTCCCAAGTTAGCTTCAAAATCCCGGTTCAGTCCACGACAGCTGAAGATCCACCAGAATATTATCCATTAATGGCCGTTGCTGCTGCTGAATAAATCATTGTAGAAGAATCGAGACATTCACAATTCTTTGGCAAGAAGCTGGTATTGGAGCAGGTCTACATGAATCCATAACCAGTACGGTGTAGTTTTTCAGAGCATGACAATACACTGGTACGAAATAATCCAATATATTATAATCATTGAATTCAAAAGAACAGTTGAAGATAGTATAGTTCCAAGTATTAACACCCTTGAAAGGAGATCCCGAAAACTGAAATTTAGAATTTTATTGGAAATACAACAATCAGGATGGTCCATATACAGTCTGTGTAGGGTACTTAATGTCGAGTACTTGTAATCCATCAGATTTTGGGAGCTTGACAATTGTCTGGTTCTGGTTGTTGCAAAACAGGTCGAATCCCGGATAGCCACAATGATCTGGTTGAAGGCTTTTCAGCCGGAAAGGGTACTGGATTTTAGGCCCCAAACTGTCACATGAAACGGGCTCACAAATGTCGAGAGACGGCTTTTGTTTTGTAAAGGAGGATAAAAAAAAGAATAAAATGGATGTTAAAGTTGCCATTAGGTTCGTTCATGGAATCGTTTGTATTGTGAGTGAGTGTGTGTGATGAATATTATTGAGGAAAAAATGTATTTTAAATAGTGATAGGATGTGAAATATGTGATTAAAAAGTAAGGAAAAGTTATTAATGTAATGAAAATATTATTTTATTGAAGAATGTATAGTTGAAAATGAGTTTTTAAAGAATGTGTTTGGAAAAAATGTGTCAAAGGCATAGTAAGAAAATGGTGGTTAAATGCATCAAAACCATCTTGTTATAAAGTCACTTGGGTAAAAAGTAAAGACAGTGCACCAGCATGCAAAATAAAAGTATATAAGGAGAACATATTTTATTATAGCGATTATTTTGGAAAATGTGTGGTTAAAAGGTAGGAAAATTTTTTGGGTTTGTGTTAAATTATCTTTTTGGGAAATGTGTAGTTAAAATTGAGTTTAAAAAATTTTTTTTTTTTTTTAAAGAATGAGGGTCATGTCGTGAGTTAATTATGTGCTGATAGCTTTTATTTGTTTTTA
The DNA here is from genome assembly GCA_903798255.1 of Fraxinus quadrangulata. Classification (NCBI taxonomy): domain Eukaryota; kingdom Viridiplantae; phylum Streptophyta; class Magnoliopsida; order Lamiales; family Oleaceae; genus Fraxinus; species Fraxinus quadrangulata. The sequence goes on from CAIGRB010009628.1 coordinate 10,558, forward strand.
ATTGGGCCATATTAATAATTCCTTACAACAATTTTAGTGCCTAGAATGATCACCCTTTCTAATTAAGCATTTCTCCATCTAAATAAGTAGTGTTGTCATGGCTGGCTTTAAATACTATAAAACATATAAACATATATGAAAACATTTTTAGAGTTTCCAAAATGTTTGCTGATAAGTTATACATTTATTTGGGTCGTTAAATAAGAACAATTGTTGATTAATTATTTGAAACATGACTTAATTCTATGTAAATACAACTTTGTAGGTGAACTCGATGATTGTGGTGGAATTGGAGAAAACGAGCAAAAAAGGGTTAAAGTAATGAAATGTAAAGTTTGGGGACTAAAATGTAAACAATCAAAAGTTGGCTCGGACCAAAGAACGGAGATTCAAAAGTGCATGGACTCAATTTGATAAGAAAATAAGTGAAAGGACCAAAAAGAAGTGAAAAGGGCAAAAAAAGACCTTGAAGAAAGTTTAGAGGCCAAGTTCCCAAAGTAAGACCAAGACGCGCACTCTTGCCTGCAGGAGAGACGCATGCCTCAGCCACATACCGGGTGCCTAAAGTATCCCAAAAGGTGCAGGTGTGCGCCATAGTTTGTATTAGGCGTGCCTGAAGTGGAAAAAAGAAAAAAAATCATTCTTTCTTTATTCTGTTTAGATAACAAATGAAGGTAATCTTTTTGACATCCTATAAATAAGAGATCATGTCCGAACATAGGAGAGCTGAATTTTATTAAAAAGAGAATGAAAAGAAAGTTTTTTACATTCAAGGAGCAAAATTGCATTGTTTGGGGATGAGTTTCAAGCGAAGAATTGAACCTCTTCTCAAGTTTCTTAGTCTCGGGTTATTTTTTTCTTATTCTTTTATTTAATTTTCATATGATCATGTTAGACTGAAGTTTTTATGTATTGGATGGATGACAAAACCTTTCGATTTTTAGTTTTTAATTCAAGACTTTGTGTTTTTCTAATAATTATCGTGTTTTTCCATTAATCATTTTTCTGTTGGAGATTATGGCAGGGCCTCATTCCAGTAGATGTGGTTATTCATGGGAGGATTGGATGCCAGTTTGCTTTTCCCTGTTAGTGTTGTTCCGAGACTGAGACTATCGGTCATATTTTCACCGGTAGTAACATCTCCAATCAGGTATGACAACATTTTGAGGATATTTTTCAGATACATATGAGTTCATGAGATGGAGTCAGACAAAGATTCCAGAGATGGAGGTATTTTGGACAGTATGTTCGTCGCGGACACATTCACATTATCATTCCTTTACTGATATTTTGGTATCTATGGACCGCGAGAAATGATGTGAAGTATATGGGGATTCGCATGGTAGTTAGACGTATCATTTGGAGGCTGTATCGCATGATCTCTTGTTTTCATATGAGAGGACTACTTCGAGTAGTGCATTGACGAGGGAATTTGACACTTGCACCCATATTTGGTATTTTATGGACCCCCATTCCCCATCTCCCTCTATTTTGATTTGGTGGCGCACTCCATCAATCAGATTTGTCATGATCAATATTGATGGATGCGTCAAGGATGGTTATGCGAGTTGGGAGGGCATCATTGGAGATCACACATGACACTATATCAGGACTTTCTCAACTTCATATGGACCATATATGATATTAGAGGCAGAGCTCCGAGCTATTCTTGATGGGATTTTACTTGTTCAAGGACTGGGTTATTAAGTGATTTGGGTTGAGTCAGATTCTACAGTGGCTATTCATTGCATCACTAGAGGAGGATGACCATTGGCTATTCAGGGCATACTTAGACGTATCACAGACATCATATTCTTCGACAGAGATACAGTCTCCCACATTTACAGAGAAGGAAATCAGGTTGTAGATGCTCTTGTTGCTGAGGGTTGTGATCATCGATGATATAATGTATATGGTCTACTTGACCTACCACGATATATTAGGGCACCAGTACAAGTTGACAGACATGGATTGCCTACTATCAAAGTTTGGATTTTATTTTAATTTTCAATACTTATTTTTTGTCTTTTCTTTTACATTAGTTCTTATTGTAAAAGAAGTAATACTTCCTTGTTTACAGCTTTATTTTTCGTCATTTACTTTCATTGTAAGGGAAGTTGTACTTTCTCATTTACTGCTCTCATTATTTTCATGTAACCACAGTATTTTTCGACCACAAGTGAGGGGCATATTAATAAAATTTCGGAAGTACTGTCCTCCTTTAACTAAAAAAAATAAAAAAAATTCATTAATCTTCCATTGTTTTAACGCTTGCACACTATTAGGACAATTAATTGCTTATTTGTAGTATTGAAAAACTCGCAATAGGTAGAACGCACAGACAATAAATGTTAGTAATAATATTTATAGCGTGATAATCATAAAATTGGATTAGGAATAGGGCCGGATCGTGTTAAACATATGTTTAGTATATATTGGAAAAGAATATTAAATAAAATTGGATTATCGATCGTCACAAACACATTAATTACATTAATTAACACAAGTCGAGAATTGGAACTAAAAGTTAATTGGTGGATTCCGATATCCAATACATTAGTTTCATATTTCATAAAAAAATCATAATTTATTACTTTCATAGTATAATTGAGCAAATTGTTCGAAAAAACAGCTTATTTTGTTACAATTGTTCGAATTTGGGAACACTAATATACTAGAATTAAACGTTACTTCTCGTGGGACAATACTTTAACTCACTACATTACTACTTATCAACGATCTCGTACACTTGCGGGATTTTATCGAATAAATTTTTGGCGTCGTTACTGGAGAATTAATAACTTAATTATAGTTTATTAGTTATTTTATATTTGATTTTTACTTATTTTAGGTTTATATCACATTATCTCGTTCTTTTATGCTTTGACTCGTTTAAGGTAAACAACAATTTATGCAAAATGCTGACGAGATAGATCTAGCTCCGATAGATTACGAAATCGAAAGGACTTTTAGACAGCGCATAAGAGAACGACGTGAAGCAATAGAAATGGCCTAAAATCAGAATTAGAATCAGTTTCTTCCACAACTAGAACAACAGAGGGCTATGGCCGATGCTGCCCCTGTATTAGTTGGAGATTACGTAAATCCAATGTATGCACCAGTGAAACCACAATCATCTACCCACCTTTTGGGTTGCCTAATTTCCATATTCAACCAGATGTCATCAATCTTTTCTAGAATCATCAGGACATCAAGTTTTTCGAAATATGCATTTAGAATGCGGTTATTCCCTTACATGTTGAAGGATGCAGCAAAGGAGTGGGTTTGCTCTTTACTTCACATGAGTATTTTATCTTAGAATGATATGGTGCAAAAGTTCACGATGAAATTCTTTCCGCCATTTCGAGTCCACCAAATTAGAAATGAAATCCATACTTTCAAACAGAAAGACCTCGAGACATATCTTGAAGCTTGGGCATGATTCAATTATAGGAAGTGTCCTAACATTGTCATTCCTAAACAAGCATAGTTTTACATCTTCTACTATGGATTATACCCAGAATATCGTAATATGGTAGATGCTTCAGTGGGTGGTTCAGTTATGAAGATGGGCATTGACAAAGCCTATGAACTGTACGAAAGGATAGTGGATAATCAGTCGATGTGGCCAACCAATAGAGAAACTCCAAAGAAAATTGCAGGGGTGCATAACATATATGTGGTGGTAGTATTAGTGGCACGAATGTAAGTGCTTACAAAGAAGCTAGATAATTTATCTCAATATGTTAACATGGTACATGAACCAGCACCGATTTGCTCAAGTTATGGGACAAATCATATTACTAAAATTTGCCATTTTGCCTCTACTCATGTTACTCAGCCCGAGTAAGTTAGCTATGCATAAAACTTCCAAAGGCAGCAGAACAACCCCCACTTCAACACTTACATTCCGAAGTGGATAAATCATCCAAATTTCTCGTGGTCTAACAATCAAGGGTAGGGAAAATGAAGTAATTACTAGAATAGACCACCAGGGTTCCAACAGTAGCCACAACATCAAGATAGGAAGCCCTTGTTGGAAGATTTCTTTCTCAGTACACCATGAACAATAAAACTAACTTTCAAAACCAACACGCTTATATCAAAATTTTGGAACAGCGGGTGGGATAGATAGTAACCGCGATATTAAAGGGAACTCGGGGGACTTTGTCTAGCAATACAGAGACAAATTCAAAGGAACAGGTCAAAGCCATCACTACAAGCAATGGAGTTCAATTGCCAAAAATACACGTGAAACAACTAACTATTTGTTACAGAAATGGTAACTATCACGGGTGATGAGCACGTGGATCGATCTGATAAAATCACAGAAAAAATCCAGTAGAATCTTCAGACAATCCACAGATTAAGGCAACTGTTCATGTCAAAACTTATGTACATCCCGTTCCCGCAGAGATTGCAAAATTACAAGCTTGATAAGTAATTCGCAAAATTTTTGGATACGTTCAAGAAGTTGCATATCAACATACTATTTGCAGAAGTCTTAGCTCAATTGCCAAGCTATGCGAAGTTCATGAAAGATATACTATTGAACAATAGAAATCTGAAAGATCATGAAATAGTCAATCTGACTTAAGAGTGTAGTGCGAGAATCCAACAAAAGTTACCACCGAAATTAAAAGATCCAGGAAGTTTTAATATTCTTTACAATATAGGTAACAAATATACAAATAAAGCATTATGTTATTTATGAGCAAGTATTAATTTAATTCATTCATTTCTTTTTAGAAAATTAGGTTCGGGAGAAGCAAAAGCCACTACAGTTACATTGCAATTGGTTGACGGTCGATCAAACACCCTCGAGGCATCGTTGAGGACATTTTGGTGAAGGTTGACAAGTTTATATTTCCCATAGACTTTATTATCCTAGATATGGAAGAAGATAAGGATGTTCATCTCATATTAGGTTGTCCATTTTTGGCTACTGGTAGAGCTATGATAGATGTGTAAAAGGGTCAGTTGATATTGAGACTAGATGAAGAAGAGCTTACAATCAACATCTTCAAGACATTAAGATTTCAAAATGAATTAGATTCATGCATATATAAAGATGTGATCAGAGAAGCAGTAACAAAGGTTTTCCAATTTGACCATCCTCAAGATTCACTTAAGGCATGCTTGGTACACTCTCAGGACACATAATTTGAAAAAGAAGAAGTAAAAGAATGTGCTAGATACATGGCAGCTTTACCACCACCACGATTGAAATTTGGTAAAGATCCCACAAAACCTTTACCATCCGTTTAGAAAGCTCTAACACTTGAGCTCAAACAATTACCTACTAACCTGTGATATGGTTACTTGGGGGGAGAAGAATTCATTTCCAGTTATCATCTTGAATTCTCTTACAGATTAAGAAAAAGATCAGCCATTGAGGGTACTTCGAGAGCACAAGACAGTAATTGGTGGACTATCTCCAATATAAAGGGGATCAACCACTCTCTTTTTATACATTAAATTTTGATGGAAAATGATTACAAGCCATCGGTGGAGCACCAACGCAAGTTGAATCCAACCATGTAGAAGGTGGTGAGAAAAGAGGTTTTGAAGCGTTTGGATACAGAGATCATATATCCTATATCAACGGTCATTAGGTCAGTCCAGTACAGGTAGTGCCGAAGAAATGATGAATTATTGTGGTTTCAAACGTCAACAACGAGCTCATTCCGATGCATATAGTCTTGGGTTGGAAAGTTTGCATTGAGTATCGCAAACTTAACAATGCCACTAGGAATGATCACTTTTCCCTTCCATTCACTTTGTAGCAACAAAGACAGTGACAAAAGTTCTACAATTAGGTTTTAATTAGTCTACGCTGTTGAAGGGTGCCTATGCATTGGTTAAGAGATGTGACAAATGTCAGAGGACCGAAAATATTTGAAGGAAAAACGAGATGCCCTTAAATGGTATTTTAGAAGTGGAAATATTCGACGTTTGGGATATTAACTTCATGGGACCATTCCCATCTTCATATGGCTAGCAGTACATCTTGGTGGCAATGGATTACGTATCCGAATGGGTAGAGGATGTAGCTTTGCCAACTAACAACGGATAGGTTGTGACTCAATTCCTTAGAAAGAATATTTTCTCGAAGTATGGCACCCCGCCGACTATTATTAGTGACCGTGGAAAGCATTTTTACAACCGTCAATTTGCAGCATTGTTGGCTAAATATGAGGTTAAGCATCGTTTATCGACTCCTTATTATCTTCAGACTAGTGGGCAAGTGAAAATCTCAAACACGAAGTTGAAGAAGATTCTCTAGGTTATAGTCAATGCATCACGTAAAGATTGGTCATAGAAATTGGATATGCACTTTGGGTATATAGAACATCTTTTAGGACTTCGATTGACATGTCTCCATATAAGTTGGTGTTTGACAAGGCTTGTTATCTATCAGTTGAGTTAGAGCATAAGACATATTGGGTTACACACTTGCTCAATTTCAATATAAAGGCAGCAGGAGAGCACATGATTCTTCCACTTTATGAGCTCGATGAGTTTCAGTCGGAAGCATACGAGAGTTCTAAGCTATTTAAGGAAAAGACAAAAAGATGGCATGATAAGCATATAAAGGAGAAAGAGTTCGAGGTTAATCAACAGGTGTTGATATTCAATTCACGCCTTAAGCTCTTTCTTGGCAAGCTGAGATCTAGGTGGTCGAGGAATGGTAGTCGTGTTTCCACGTAGTGCAGCGGACGTGGTGTCTTAAGATTAGCTGAGGAGGTTCAAAGTCAATGGGCAATGATTGAAAGTTTATTGGGGAAGTGACCACTCCATTGAGAAGACAGTCATGCCACTTAATAATGCAGAATAGCTTGAGCAACAAAGTCGAGCTATAGACTACAAACAAGTGCTTATTGAGAGGTAACCCAATTTTCTTCATTTTTTTATTTATTCAGATTTGATGTATTAGAATATGATTTTTATGACTTTGGTATGTTAAAGTAGATTAGGCATCATTCATCCATCACATTGGTTACAAGAGTCTTGCATGCATTCACATACATTTCAAACGTGTTTTGCATGAGTTTGGGGGTGTTACGACCATACTTAGGTGAGTTGTAGTGAAAATAATGCGTTTCGAGGCAAAACAAGATTTTTGAGCCTTAACCAATCACGAGTGTCTTAGTTGGGAAAATATTGAATTTCATGAAATTTTTGCGTTCCACACCACTTTCACACTTTGTAAACGTTTTTAGAGATGTTTATAGCATTTTAAAATGAGAGTTGCGATAAATTTTGATTAGAGTGGAAAAACGAGGATTTTTTAGCGAAGTTAAGTAAAGACATGAATTTCAAAGTTTATATTAATTTTCAAATTTTTTCTTCACTACACATACATTATACTCGTAAAAATATATTTTTTGGTACAAAAACCGAGGCATTGAGAGTCGAGGCAGGGCGAAAAGGGTTAACAAAATGGTGCAGGGAAAAAAAATTTGCTACTCATATTAAGGGCATAAGCAAGAAAATGGGTGCTTGCCCCACCTTGCATAGGCGTGCGCCTCTCGGCCAATTTGGGGGGTTTTTAATCCCCAAACCAGTCACAATTCCTACACAACACACCCTTTCACACACACATATTCATTCCCCTCACAAGATTGCCACATTCAATCACAAAATTTCAAGTTGACATTCATTCTAAAGTGCCTCTCAACATCACAACAGCGGGTTTTCCTAAATTGCTTTACACACACATATTCAAAATTTTGCACATTTGTTTCGAAATTGCTTGGAACTTCTAGTGTTGTAATCGATGGAAGGGTTAGGTAGTGGATGTGGTTAGTTGTTTTGTGATTTTTGGGGATTAAACACATTTGATGGTTAATCTTGAATTTTGGTTATGAGTCATGCCTTCGAAGTGTTCGATAAAATGTCGATGTGGAGTATTTGTTTGAATTTTGCACCAAACTTACCCAACACACTTTTGCTACATAGAGAAGTACACCCACATTCTTGCATTCAAGTTTGAAACATGTTATGCATGAAATTGGAAGGAACGAAAGCCTCAGCTTGCGTACGCAGTCTGCATCCACCTCTTGCAGCTGCTGCCCTGCATTCCGTTTTCTAGTATATTGTCTATGTCTCCCACATTAAAGCATTGCATTCCATGCATTCGGCCTTCCATTCTCCCTGTCATGTGCACTATAGTTAAATCATGGAGGTAACTTTGACTGCACAATTGGATGCCAAAACAAAAATGAAAGGCCTTTGCATCTAAATGAAAAGAAAAGGCCGGCACATCTGGTACCACGACACGAACACATGTCGATGACGATGACATTAAATGTTTTATGTGCGGATCACAAGAGGCTCTTTGATCAAGTATTTCAGAAGAGGAAAATGTGGCCAGAGAGGCAAGTTGTTTTGGGAGATTTTGAGGGATATGAGATATATACTCTTATCGATCGAGCATGGTGGGCAGGGATGATAGAGAAGCCATATAGGATATATCTAACTTTAGTTCAAGATTTTTATACAAACTTCAAGCGCCAGATTGCCGATTAGGAAACAAAACATGAGCACTACACATGCATCGGAAACAAGTGGGTAATGTTTACCCCCGAGGTAATTGACGAGTACTATGGTCTGACTCAGGATAACATCGTCCTAGTACCTATATAGGATAGTTCAGATGCTTTATGGGGGACATAAGGAAGTGAGAAATGAGTTTGAATATAATAAGTTGACTCGTTCCTTAACAGTGTTGATGAAATTCATTTGCCACAACATTCAGCTTACCTTGCATATGTCTATTTTTAAATTTGCCAAAGAGGGGCTTCTCTTTTACTTAGCATGAGTTTCAAGATTGATTTGGGGACATTCATTTACAATTAGATTTTTGAATTTGGTTCTGTACCACATGTACATCAGAAGATGATTTTTTTGAACTTTATCTATGGGATATGCTTATCATCAGAAGTACGACTCTTTCCTGCGGACCCGTAGGCCTAATCTAGTGTTGCTATCAACTGAATAATCACAGAAAAATCTTAACTAAAATCTGCAATAGCAAGAGGGCATGAGCCCGCAGCCAGACCCTAGCGCTGACACCCCACTCCTGTGGCAGTTACTTGCTAGTTCAATTGAAACCATCCAAGGCATGTTATGGATAGAGAAGATGCTTGAGTCCTTGGATTTGAGAGTTGGGCACATGGAGACCTGCAGCACTACTACACATGATCATATGATGTTGGTATTGGAGAATGCTTCAAATATGAGCAGGAAGAACTATATGGTCATCGAATAGATGGATGCTGGATGAATTGATGAGCTTAATATCTAGGTTGATCGATTCTATGATATGATGAACGACATCCGGGTATAGATGGGCCAATAGTCTGCTACGTTGAAAGAGATTCTCGCACCATGCCTTCACATCTATCTCCATCGTCTTCAAATCCAGCAGGTTTTGGGAATCACATACCGGTTCCACAACTTCTACCGTTAAATTGATCAGGGGAGTCTCTATGTCCCCTATTTGCCTTCCTTTTTGCATTTATTATCATAATTTTGTATATTGAGGGCAATGCACATGTTAAGTTTAGGGGTAGCTATTTAATTCATCATCAATTGTAGTATAGTGTTAAAGTTAACCACTTTTGTGTGATTGTTGTATAGTT
>CAIGRB010009655.1:0-36893 GCA_903798255.1 Fraxinus quadrangulata
CAAGTATAAACTGTGTATTTTGATTTCTTGCAGATTTATTGAGAATCAAGGTGGAGAATTGTTGGGTTTTGATACCCAATAATTTTGGGCAATGATGTTAAATCGTATTTTGTAATTGGATTATACTTCATAGATCTCGACCGATGAGTGAAGTGAAATGTCAACACCACAATCGAACAAACTGATCACGTAATCCACTTGGGCCATTCGAAGCAGCCTAATTATATTAGTGTTGCTCATGATTCAACCCAAATACTTGGATGACTTTGTTGGTTGTAGCCCACATATTATTGTTACATATTGGGCCTCTACTATTCTAACCTAAAAGCCCAAGTAAACCCTTACCTTATATGTGTGCTGCCCGTTACTGTTAGTGAGTGTGAATGTTGGGCAGCCGTGTTTGAGAGTGAGAGAGGAACGTTTCTTTGGCTTTGTGCTTTCTTTAGCTTTATGCCATCTTCTTCTCCTCTTCTCTTGCCTTTGTGGCTGAACTATTGAGGCTATCATCATCCCCACACCTTGCCCTTTGTGGGCAACTCGTGAGCAACCTTTGTGGTGCAAAACGGAGCAATCGGTTGGGCGTAGTGGTTTGGGTTTAGTTTGTTGATTGTGGTGTCGATTGGTAAAGCTGAGCTCGATTTCTTGGTGCATTGGAAGATCAATATACAACATATATCATATCCAAACATACCCTACTTATCTTTTAAAAAATACCAATACAAATATTTCAATCACAAAAGGACGGAAGAATGATGAGAAATGTAAAGAAAAAGATTGTGTTGGTTCAAGAAGGTTTAAATCAAGTATTGAATTGACACAGAAAAATAAAATGCATCAATAATTTTGTAATTGGATTATACTTCACAGATCTCGACCGATGAGTGAAGTGAAATGTCAACACCACAATCAAACAAACTGATCACGTAATCCACTTGGGCCATTCGAAGCAACCTAATTATATTAGTGTTGCTCATGATTCAACCCAAATACTTGGATGACTTTGTTGGTTGTAGCCCACATATTATTGTTACATATTGGACCTCTACTAATCTAACCTAAAAGCCCAAGTAAACCCTTACCTTATATGTGTGCTGCCCATTACTGTTAGTGAGTGTGAATGTTGGGCAGCCGTGTTTGAGAGTGAGAGAGGAGCGTTCCTTTGGCTTTGTGCTTTCTTTAGCTTTGTGCCATCTTCTTCTCCTCTTCTCTTGCTTTTGTGGCTGAACTATTGAGGCTACCATCATCCCCACACCTTGCCCTTTGTAGGCAACTCGTGAGCAACCTTTGTGGTGCAAAACGAAGCAATCGGTTGGGCGTAGTGGTTTGGGTTTAGTTTGTTGATTGTGGTGTCGATTGGTAAAGCTGAGCTCGATTTCTTGGTGCATTGGAAGATCAATATGCAACATATATCATATCCAAACGTACCCTACTTATCTTTTAAAAAATACCAATACAAATGTTTCAATCACAAAAGGACGGAAGAATGATGAGAAATGTAAAGAAAAAGATTGTGTTGGTTCAAGAAGGTTTAAATCAAGTATTGAATTGACACAGAAAAATAAAATGCATCAATGTACATTATGCAAAGGACTAGATCATGACAAGAGGATATGTACTGAGAACCCGAAGGAAAATGGAAATGAGCTAATCATTTTTGAACAATCATAGCATGTAAGTTTTCATTATATTTTTTTCATATTTCGCCTATAAGTCAATTTTCATTAATAAGATTTTTTTATGCGTACATACTAATAATTGATTTTTTTTTTTTTTTTGTAGAATTCATATTTGGACTTATCAATAGGGGGTTCACAAATTTTTTATTGGATGTGGGCCCCCTCTTTTGTGAGGGGGTGTACACTAAGGTTCACATCTCGATGTGCAAATAGCAAAACCCTTTTGAAGATATAAGTTTATGTAATTTTTCACAATTAATATATTCACCTCGATTTCTCCTCAATCTCACCTACAAAAGATAAGATAATTGTGATTATTTGTACCCATAAAGGCAAGAAGAAGAAAAAAATAATGAAAGAAAGCAAGGAACGAGACCAAATCTCAAGTAGGCTATCGATTTCTCTCTTACATACACACAGTTTCTTTCTTCTTTTCTCACACTTTACGGTTAGGATAAAGACACCATATATATAGACTAGGATAGGTTTTAATTTGACCAATAAAAGACTTAAATTGACCAAGATTCAAAGTCATCCAAGAGGTAATATATATGGATCGTGAGCAACATTAGTTGTTTAAACTATACTTCTAACAACCCATGTTGTTTATGGGTCGAGCATTTGAACTCGGTTGTTGGCAACAATTTACTCCAACATTTATATCATAGACAATTCATTAAGTATCAAAACCCAAAAAATCTCCACCTTGATACCCAATCACCCTACAAGCAACCAAAAAATACAAAGTTAATCCTTGCATAATCAAGGCAACTAACAAAATTGGAATCACAAACATTATCTCGTGTTTCAAACTTGAAACATATACCATAACTGCTCCATGTACTCATCAGGACTAAGGTCAAATAACACCCAAGTATAAACATATAATAACGGTAAACAATCAAGAGCAAATAATCATGCAATGAAAATATAACATATGATAACCAACATATCTTTTCAAAATACATTCATACAAAACAACATATTAATACTAAATCAAACGGTCAAAACATATATACAACAAATGCATAAATGACCACATGAAAAGATCTCACCACACTTACATATCTCATTCCGTGTTTTTCACACCTCAAGAACACATATCCCTTCTCATTGCCCACCATGCTCATTAGACTGGTCACTCAACTCATGTCTAACTAGTAGAATTCTGTAGATCCTAAGTCCTTGGTATAATCCTCTACCACCACATCACTTCTCCCAACATAAGTGAATAATGGGTCTTCACCTAATAAAAGTGATAGAAGTGTTCCTCTCACACTGCATCTTGAAATTTAAAGTACAAAGCCTCTTTGAGCTTTTTCAGCTTCGTGAAACACCTTAATAACAAAATCATCCCGAAAAATAGTATGTCTCAACAGAGCACCATAAAGTCTTTAGCATAAGGTGGGGTATCTAACTCTGTGAATTTATCTTCCAATACATTCGATGAGACAAAAGGATCAAAATGCTTTACATCTAAAGTCGTAGGTGAAGAATCATAACCACAAAAGAACTCTCAACACAAGCCTCACAAACCTAACCCATATTCCTAGACCTTATTGAATGCAAATTCCTACTAATTCTCATGGGTGAGGAATTGTGAATTGTGGAAAAAAGAAAAGATTTTTGAGGAATTATCTAGCTAATTACAGAGAATAAGCAGAGTAGAATTTTTGAGAAAAAAGAATGAAAAGTCAAGATATATATTATGAGTGTGTTTGAGCCACATTATTTTGTAAAAATGTATTTTGAAATAATAGATTGATGGAGAATGTGTGGTTGAAAAAGAAGGAAAAATTATTGATGTGATGTAAAATATTATTTTATTGAAGAATGTGTGGTTGAAAATGAGTAGAAAAATGAGAATGGAAAAAATAATGTGTACCAAACATGAGCATAGTTAGAGGTGAAATTTGGAGAAATTTTGAGGAATTGAATTTATGGGGAGAAATTGAACTTGGAAGTGAGTATCATGAATCATCAAATTGAAACAAATATTGAATGAAAACAAAAATTGAAAAGGAGATTCAAAATAAATAATTTCTAATCATTACCCATATTTTAAGCTGCAAATCTTCAACCTTAATTCCCCCTTTGATGCCAATTTCACAAAACCGTTTCTTGGTAGAGGCTTGAGATGCTAATTGTTGGGGATTGGATAGGAGATGTTGGTAAAGCAGATGAGAAGAGAATGGTTCCACGTGGTACTTTTTTTTTTTTTTGTTGGAAAAAACGCTCATGAGAAGGTAATTGGTGCTTTCTAAAAGGTATGAGTAGGGTATGTTTGGATATGTGGATTAAATTTTTTTGAAGGATTTAAATATAATTGATGAAGACCATTAGAATTTTTAAAATTTAAGTCTCCAAGAATTTGTCAAAAATCTTTGTCAATTGTATTGGTGGGTGGAAAAATCTTCGCATAGTACACCTTATGTGCAAAAAATTTGGTTTTCGAATTTAACTCAAATATTTATGGAAGCAAATTTCAAAATATGTTTTGAAACCCTAAAATAGTCCAGAAAACAAACACACACACACATGTCCTCATATTTTTGTGCTAGAATTCTCATGAGTAGCTAAATTCTTGTACTTGGTCGAAGGAAATTGAAGCCTCGGAACCAATCCAACTGTGAGATCTAAATTATTTTCATCGTTTAATTCATGTTTTGAGTATTAAATATTCTTCTTCACTTATTTTTATGATTGTTGCGTTTAATTGTTAGGAGACCTATTAATTTATTATTTGTTGCAATCTATCACTAAGTTAAATATCAAATTCATAATTGTTTGATCTCTTTAATTTATGAAGCAACTAGGATTTAATTATTTGCTGCATTAGAAATTATTAAATTTTGGGAAGAACGTTTGACTAAATTAAATACAACCTCTAGTGATTGTGTTATTTAATTTTATAGATTTCTCTAATGATTAAAGTGGTTACTAAATTAAATCCAGAGCGCTTATCTTGGGTTATTTAGTAATTAGAGTTAATTAGATCACTTGTTTTCTAATTAACTACAATTAAGGAGAATTAGGAAAATAAATTCAACGATGAATATTCAAAGTGAGAATTAATATACATTTGCATCTATGATCAATTGTGAAATTCCAATGGTGAATGTAGACTGAGACCAAGGTTCGTTCTTTTGATTACTTTCGCTATTTAATTTGAGCTATTCATTAATTGATTTATTTAAAGTTGTTTGTGTATAATCAAACCCTCCATTCATCATTTACATAGCATAAAATTAAATTAATCACTCTTCGTGGGATCGACTCTTGCTTCCACTACTATATTTGTTTTCAGAAGTTAAGGTTTTTTTTCACCAATTACATTCAAATAATGTTATAAATATCAAAATTATGATTAAAAAAAAAAAAAGAATGTTACTGGAGATGTAAACATTATAATTAAAGAACGTTATTAAAATAAAAATCATAACAAAAAGTAAATGCTATAAAAATATATAACATAACAATCAAATAATGTTACAAGTACTGAAATTATGATGGGAAATGAATGTCATCTTAGAGTTGTTTTCAAAGCTCTTAGCTCTTGTTTGATTCTCATTTTTTAAAAAAAATATATACTTTTCTCTTATTTTTAATAAAAATTTCAATAAAATAATATTATACGCAACCCAAAAACTTTTTCTTTATTTTTAACCACACATTTTTTATCAATTTACTATTTCAAAATATAGTTTACACTAAAAATGGGACTCAACATAGGCCAGATTTTAAATACTCTACCAGTAATAGCATTCGAACAAATGCTATTCAAAAACATTTGCACTTCACGAAAACTCGAATTTACGTCACAAGAGGAGAAGGAAGCTAAATGTAGCCAAGGGCAACTTGATGGCTCGACTAGCTGATTAGTATTGCCTTTTAATTTTGAATATGCTGACCAGCAAGTCATCCTTGGCTGCAATCTGCTCCCTTGTCCTTAATGCAAGGCTCTTTCAAGATGAAACAAACATTAGAAAAATTGAATGAGAGGCTCATTACTCTTGCTTGTGCAGTTCCTTATCCCTTCTACACACATAAAGAGAGGTTCAGATTGCATTATATGCTATTAAAACTTGGAACTTTATTGAAAGGCCAATAGAACTTCTGTCCACTCAAAGGGCAACAAGATTTTCCATTTATTATTGGAAGAATATGAAGATTCGGACAAATACCCAAAATAGATATCTTTCTTTATATGGTAAAAACGATGGTCCACCCCAAGATTTTTGCACTCATCTCTCTCTCTCTCTCTCTCGGGTTTTGCTTTTTTACGAAACATGCAATGAACTATGAAAGCATTGCATTATTATATGCTGGTTATAAGTGGCGGAGCCGGGATTTGATTTTGGGAGCCTATTATGGTCGTCCGTCCACCAGATAGCTGTAGCGGCAAAATAGGGACATTCGAAAAAAAAAACATTTAAGATATATATTTTGTTTAATATTTTTTGTTAAAAATACATAAAATTAATTAATTCATCATTCAATTCTAAAATCTGGAAGAAAACTCGTTTCCTCTTTTAATGCACAAATCTCAACAAAAATCAGTTCAATGCATAGCTTTTTACTAAGAAAGTTTTGCAAAATTGTTTGGTAGAAAATAGTCCTAACAATGGTGGTGAGGCTTTTAACTTATTTTTAGTCAACTCAATTATAATTATGGTTTTTCAACACTTGTATGTCATGAATGAATTTTTGGTATTTTGTCTTTGCTTTATTTTTGTACTTATGTACACGGGAAACTATTATTTTCCATTTATTTTCTCATTTTTTTCAATTATCAGGGTTTTGTATAGTTAAACCTTGATTTGTTAATTTAAAATGTATTAATTCCTTCCTCTTCTTGTTTTCTTTACTATTTTCTTTTTATTTTTATTATGAATAATGCAATCATTGAACCATAAGTATGAATATCTTGTCATATCGGTATTGAGAAGTTTTTATTCCGTTCACTGGGGACATGAGATCAATTTCATCAATAGATCTCATCTCTTACCCAGTGAGAATCACAAATATATTTCTCATGCCGCATCAACAATGTGAAGTTTTTATCCTATCTACTTGAAGGCAATGAATCAATTTCATCCAAAGAATATGTTAAGTGCTATCATATATTTCGCGAGCTTTATCAATCAGATAGTTAGCTGCACTCACATAAAGAAAAAATAATGCTACAAAATAATCAAATTATGTACAAATGATAGAAATGGAACTTAAAGTTGGGGAGTCCAATTTTAAAGGTTGGGACATATTTTTCAACATCCTAAAGACTAGGGACTAATTGTACAAATTTTCCAAATAAAAAATAAGACTCTGATTGGAGGATTTTATCTCTGTCAACTAAAAGAACCAAGAAGCTTTTTATCACCAAGCTACAAGTGGGGTGAACTGGATTCTATTTAGACGATTTGTGACAAGTTTTCAAATCAAATCACTTAAAGCGATTTCTAATTTTTTGAAAATCAAATCAAACTATTTCAATTTCTAAACCAAACCACCTTTTTTGCTTTGGTTCGATTTAAAACCACGATTTAACAAAGGAAAAATAACATATATCGAATAAGTTAAATAATAAATATTAGTATAAATCTCACGTCAAAACATAAATAATATCATTAAAAATATTACAAATCAAAATTTTATAATTCTAATCATTATAAGCAACAATATTATAGAAACATTTTAAACTTTTAGTCGATAGCAATTGGAGCAACATTTACAATTGTAATACACGATTCATTCTCTCAATAAAGATAATATCTAGTATATGAATTCGTTAAATATAGTTAGATGATATAAAATAAATAATAAAAGAAAATGAATAGACAGATTAACTATTTATAACATTTTGTGAATCATTCGGTGCTTATATCTCATCCAAATATTGACGAATCATTATATGTTCCTTATTACTATGCAACTTATTTTTAGGGTCAATCACTGCCTTGATCATTCTTTCACTCAACAAACTCTTGAAGAAATCAAGAATTCAACCACTAACAAGGAATGCAGACTCAAAAATAATTTTGCATATTTGAATAGGTAACACATCTTTAACAATTTGGAGGGACAATCTTATACTTATCAGCTTTCAATTTTCAACAAAGTAATATGTCGAAAGGCTAATTGATCAAATTTTCAAAACGACAAATTAAGTAATCCACAAAATAATTCTAGCAATTAACAATAAAATTTAGAAATAAAGTTAAATGTAAATAATTAATTGAGTGACCTGGTCAAAAAATTAAAATGAAAATAAATAAAAAATATTTCCCACTGAAAATTTAAGAGAGTTCAGTACAAATTTGAACAAAATAACACAACTGTCAATAAAATAAATCAAATAATTACCAAAAAATAAGAAAAATTGGATAAACTTACCTGAAAATTTAGCCGAAATTCAAAAAAAATTATTAGTAGAAGGAAAGAAATATTTGAATCTGAATTAAGATCCAGATTTGATTGTTTACTCAATTGTAATGGACGATAGAAGAATATGATTTAATAGCAATTGTTCAACACTTCACTTAATTTGAAGATTTTATATTCACAATTGTGGCGGCTAATGGGTATTTTAGTATGATTTAATTAATTAATTGGGATAGATAATTGTCAATTTAGATATTGAGTTTAATTGAATTTTGTCTAATATGAATATATCTTTGTAACTAGGATGTGTCTAGTTCTAGTTGAGTCGGATAAAATTTAAATTAATTTTTTTTTCCAATTTTTCAAAATATGTTGACGGTTTGAAACGGTTTGCAAAAATTAAAATCTAAACCAAATCATTTCAAAGCGATTTGGTTTAGTTCAAAACCCAAACGTTAACGGATCCACGTGGATCCAAACCAACGGTTTCGATTCGATTTTGCATTTGACGATTTTATTGTTCAACCCTAGTTGTAACTATAAAATGTGTAGTTAAAAAGTGAATAAAAATTGTTGATCGAGTGAAATTTGTTAATAAAAATAAAGTTTTATAAAAAAATTCATATTTCTCTGTAACTTTTTAATTAAAATTTTCAAAAAAATTACCATTTTAAAATCACTTGTGGTTTTAGCTCTCATTTGATTTAGCTCCTATTTAACAATAATTGAAATAAAATTCTTTTTTGTTTTCTCATTTTCAACTACTCATAATAAAATATTTTACAAATAAATTCAAAATTTGTTCTACTTTTTAACAATGCATTCTCCAAAAAATTAACTATTTCAAAATTTATTTATTTATTTTTTTAAAAAACTATTTTAATGGTTCTCAAATATGAGCTTAGATAAAAAATTAAATTTTTAGTAAATTTTAATAAAAGTTGATGAAATGTGTTGATAAAAATTGTGAGTTTCATAAAATGTATGATTGAAAATGAGTTTAAAGAAATGAATTTTAGAAAATGAGGCTCAAATAGGGTTTAAAATCATTTTCAATTGCACGTACAAAATTATTTTATTGGGAGAATTTATAATTAAAAATGAGTTTGAAAAAAAATGAAGTAATGCGAGGCCAAACAGGATAAGATCAACGCAATTTTTTCATTAAGTCTAGTTTGATGGTCATTATTTTCAAATATTTGAGTTTTGAATAGTAATTTTTTTAAGAATATGTAATTAAAAAGTAAGAAAAAAATTTGAATTTACGTGAAAAATATTTTATTATGTAAAAATGTGATTGAAAAATGAGTAAAAAAATTAAAAAATTAAAAAAATAATAATTGTCAAATAAGGTTAAAAACGAATTGCCATTTGAAATTTGACAAAAGAAGGTACTATACGAGTCAATATGTAGGGTACGTACAATTAATTTTGAAGGACAAATATTATTACAGTGAGAATCTTGTCGCCAATGTACTAAACATATTTGAAATTTGAAAATGTGGATGATCTTGCTTTTCTTAAATTCTTTCAGCGCGATCTTTGTTGCCCATGTACTTTGAAAAGTTGCCTTCAAATCATTGGGAATTTGTAATAAGTTTTCAAAAGTTCTAACAATTTTCACTATCAATTTTTTAATGCAATATAGTTTATTGTTTGAATTTAACCCCGTTCGACAGTTATTATTTCAAATTTTTTTTTCTATATATTAATTTTTAACCATATATTTATAAAATAAAATATTTTTACACGTAAATTCAAAAAAAAATTCAAATTTTTTAATCACACATTCTTTAAAAAATCACTATTCAAAACTCTATTTAACCAAATAATGGCTATCAAATGAGGGCTTAAGTATAAATCACAGATTCATTATATACGTAAAATAAAAAGGGTAACTATAACTGAAATTTAGACATCAATCTTTGCTCATTATTTCGCTTATATCTTCAACCTTTTTTCATTGCAATTTTATCATTAGTCTTTCATTAATTAGTTCGTCGTGTTCTTGATGACTATTTTTGTGTAGAAATTGTATTAGTAGGGGTATAGAAGACTTTATTTGTCTATCATATTTTAAAATAAGTAAAAAAAAAATATTAAAGTTCGACATAATACTGTACCTTATTTCAAAGTAAGCTAAAAAATATGTGGACAAAAATCATCATAAATGACGAGATGTAGTGTTATTGAAGGTTAAAGCTAAAAATGCATTATAAAAGTTGGGGAGATGAGTACATAATTAGAGTAAAGATTGATAATCTTTGTTACAATCAAATTATGGTGTAATAAACAAAAATGGTTACCTGAATTTAATTACACAATCAGTCACGCTCCTCATCCATGCCTTGACAAACATGCTAAAAATAGGCTGATGTGGAATTGTCTTTCAAAAAAAAAAAAAGAAAAAGAATGAGGCATAAAGTCCAGCAAAACAAAAGACAAAATTATACACTCTCTCTCTCTCTCTACAAACCAAAATCAAACACAAAAAATGGCCAAACGAGAGCCCCAAATTCCAAACCCTAAGCACAACTCACCATCTCCAGCTGCACTTCCAGCCAGGGTAATGCCGGCCCGCACTTTCGTCAAAGGTTTCACGGTCGCTCGACCTACCATATCCGATTGCCGTCAAAGCCCTCACCATCTTCGACTGCAGTTATCGTCCGATATCGCATTGCCGCACCTTCGTGAAGGGCTTCACAGTCGCACGACCCACCATCTCTTGTCATCGTCAAACCACTAGACCTCGCAAGCTTTTCCCAAGAATTGCCGCCATTGCCTCACCCGTCGGCGTGTTCTCTGTACCAGCTTCAAACAAAATCTGTACAAATACATATAAGTCAATCATTTTTCAACTGTGCTCAGGTAGTATGTTGTCTATTTCATAAGAAAGTGGTTCTCCGCGAGATGTTGTGCGCTGAAATGGGGTATTCGACATATTAGTGGGTCTTTTTATTGTATTTAGCCCCCGTTTAGCCCTATTTTTTTCCATTACATTACATTATTTTGCTCTCTCTTCATTTCGACCACACATTCATTAAATAAAATAATATTACACACAAATCTAAAACTTTTCATTACTTTTCTACCACACATTCTCCCATCAATCACTATTCCAAAAATTTTCAACACCCCAAAATGGGGGCCAAACAGGGGCTTAATCTCAGATTCAAAGTAAATGCAGAAAATATTTCAACGAAGAAAAAAGCATCAACCACTAACAAATAAATGGATAGTATTTCTCAAAGCGCTTATGCATAAGCATTATAATGTAAACTTAAAACNTGTGAATAGCTTATCTAGGTTGGGTATTTGTAGTAGTTCTCAATTTGGAACTATATTGAATTGATATATTGCTAACTTCACCTTTGTTGTTGGTGGTTGATTCCCATCTTAGAATGCCCGGAAGGAATTCTGGAATCTGTCATGGTTGTAGAGCTAAATATCACTTCTTTGCCGATTGCAAAAGGAAACACTCTTGCACACTATGTAAGCATGAATTTGAGAAATATTTTGTAGTGGAGAAGGAAAATAAAAACAAAAGAAATTTATTCTTTTGATGCAGTAACAATTGTGGATTTTGGGAGTGGATTGAAAAAGCACAATCAAGCGATCTATCTAGATGCTATAACGAAAACCTGATTAACCCTATGAAGAATGAAACAGTTGAAGAAATGTCACGTATGTTCCAATCTCGAGTTCGAATAAGTGACGAGAAAGAACTCCAGATTTCAATTAACGTGAGGATCCAAACTGAAAAAGTAAGCGCACAAGTGAATGCAAAAGGGACGTGGCCAGCTTGATTAGTAGATAGTGATCGAACAGGTTATTTTAGAAATTTTTATATGTATATGACTAATATGGTGGAAAAACCTATTGTAATGTTGTTTTCTGTATGAACTTTTGCGACTGCATTTTGTTATTTGCAGCTTGGCATTTTCTGTCATGAGGCTAACATTTTTATAATAGTTTGTTTTCATGTCAATAATTCTATCATTTGAGAGCATGCTATAGTCATCGACAGGATTTAACACACTACTTCTATATGTTTTCACTTCAAACCAAATTTGCAGATATGACATAGATGTGTTTGTTGCTAGTAGAAGCCATTTAATCACGTGATCACTTTCAAACGAACCGGCTCCAACCCTTCCAACAAATATTGAGTAGTATGATAAAACAAGAAGTTAAAGACTGTGACATGTGAAGACAAGAAGAAGATTCCCTAATATCATTTTCAATATCAGTGAATATATAAGCTTGGTTAGAGACTACTAACTATTAAAACGTGAAATATAAGGAAATCCAATTTAGGAAAAAATCAACTCAAAATCGATAGAATGCATATTCTAGATTCCAAGCCTTTAGCCCCAACCCAATGACACGAACATTGGATTTCTATTCATTATCATCAGCGAGTATGAATTTATACAATGATAGTAATAAACAAGAAAGAATAAAAAGACCAGTCATACATAATCGTAGTCCATTTTCAAATAACATAATGCAAATAGAAATTTCCCCTAGATAATTATTTAGTTTACAAAGTCCAACGTGAGAGCACGATGACTTTTGTACCATTCTAAATCTAAGTGACAAACCTGCTAATCAAGCAGTTAGATTCAGTCGGTATAATTGAAAAGATGTCCATACATTCTTTGAAGACTTAAAATGTTATATTTCGTACTATCACCAGGAAACACTTTCAAACTATGTTTATCATAACAACTTAAGTTCTCTTCCTACAAAGTTACAATAAGAATTCATAAGCACGATCTACAAGGTAATATTGTACCATTTGCTTTACTTGCTATATCTCTGTCCGACAACACAAAAGACTATATGCAAACAACTAAACCCCTTCCAATTCAAAAATTCAAGATCGACTTCGGTATTCACAATTCAATACAAAACAACATTTTAATGGGTAATCCTGAGTAGTATGATGAAACAAACTAGCTCCAACATCTCCAACAACTCATATCAAATGCACTAAGTTAATGGGTAAATCAATGCATTGATTGAGGACCTTAGTAGTATGTTGCGAATCGAAATTACTCCATGTACTCGATTTTATGGTCGTAAGCTCTTTATATTGAAATTTGATCCACTCCATTATCACACGTGAACTCATTTCAACATCTGTAGCAAGGTTTTCCACCTCCGCAAAACCATTAGACATCTCTTCATATCTCAATTGTGCAGAAGTACTAACTAACCCGTCGTAGTTTACTGCAACCATCATGTGTACTCTACGATCATCTCTCATCCACCTCCGCTATATGTACCTCTCCGTGACATGCGTGACATCATTCTAGACCAACACTGTGATCATATGTCTACAAAGTATTCCTCGAAACTCAAACAAGTGGCAGGTGAAAACAATTTCACATTTATCTCTTATGAATGTCTTTCTCCACCAACAACCCTCGTACATAATAGTCTCCCGTACTTTATACGTCATATCAAAACATTCGTCTGAAGTAGACAACACATTGCAATACACATTTCCTGTGAACTCTTCTTGAATTTCACAAAATTTTGAAATGGTGTAAATTGATTAAAATTGTTGCTCCATTTCAATTTGTATTGCACACGGTACCATTTGCGAGAATGACTTGAAATTAGTATGGAACTCTTTCTTAACCTTTTTTCTAAGGGCATATTCATATATTCAACAAACTGCTTGAATGAGGATTTCGAATGCACGTAGTTATCGAAGAACACATTCATACTCTCAATTCTCTGTGTAGTTGACATCCCAACCCAGAAAGTGGTTTTCAAGAAGCAAGGAACCTAACGTCCTATGTTCTCATACAATTTTGATAGCCAATCTTTGTCATGCAAGCCAAACGTATCAATCGTCGTTCTCCAACCGTCTTCAAGTTCTTGTCTGGACTGCGAATTATATACTAATCAGTGTATATCCCCAAATATCGAACCCTTGTCCACGTGATAGCCAAACTTCTCTAGCAATTTCTTCAAAATGTGCCACAAACACATCTATGCTTTGTATTTGGAAAAAAAAATCTGAATTACATTTTGCATTATCCTATCGTCGGTAATTATACTATGTGGAGCTTGACCATGCATGCATTGAAGTCATGTCTTGAACAACCGTACAAAAGCATTTGCGTTTTCATTCGATACCAAATCACAACCAAACAGTGTCGATTGTCCGTGATGACTTATGCCAACAAAACGGGCAAACGACATGTCATACTTATTAGTGAGATAAGTGGTATTATCTGTCCAAAGTATATTTCTCAGTCGCGACTCGTCGTCCAAATCAATACTAAAGTAAAATCTCGAGCATTGTGCTTGCATTTTTGAAAAGTAGGATTAAATTGCTACAGCATCTCCTTCTTGAAGTCGTAATAGCCTCATTCGTTCTATATAGTTCTGACAATTCTTTTCAATACAAGTCATGTTCTCATATTCACCCGCTTCTACAACTGTAGAGTTGTAACTTTTATGCAACGCAATTCCTGCCAAATCATTCTCCTGAAGCTTCCATTTCACAGCTACACTCAATTGTCTGTTGCATTGATATAACCAGGATTTAGAATGACTTGTTTCATGATTTGGTCGAGGTTTACCCCGTTAATTCTCCAGTTTCCAAGGATATTAGAAGATGTTTCACCTTCCACTACATTCATGGACTCTATAACGTTCTCATTCTTAGATTGCACCAAAACATCGTCATGCTTGTCTTGCACGTCGTCCATAATTTATTCTGCTGTGGAAAAAAAACAATGGTCATATTAAGTAAACATATAGAACAATTATCATTTCATTTGGTATGATTTTTAAATAATACTTACGAAATCAATTGTATGATCTACTTGTATGTATTCCAATATATTATGTAGCCTAAGGTGCAGGAAAACAATATATTCAACATTTATAGATGCAAATGAAGTCTTCCAGTTATAATAAATCGATACATAGGAATAATTCTAGGTTGAAGGATTACAAATACAAAATTACATATGAATATGTTATGTAGTCTAAGGTGCAGGAAAATGAAATCTTCTTGATGCAATGAAGCACACAGAAATTACACATTGAACCTCAAAAATCGATTTGTAGTGATCATACCTTTATAATATGTACTGGTTAGGATTTTCATCCTCAACAATTTTATTTTTTTATTTTTGCTAGTTTCTGAAATAGGCAAAAATCCTAGCTCTTCACTCTTATAGGAGACGTGCGAGTCTTGTACGTTCATCGAAATTCGCCAAAATGGCCGAGAATATCGTTGCCGAAGTTCAGAACCTAGTTATCGAAGCTGGGATCATGCTACAACACTTTAGGTTTTCCAATTTGGGGGAAACTCGTTTTCTAAGAAAGATGAAGTGTGAGTGTTGTGTTGTTTTCTAAGAAAGAGGAAATGGGAGTGCTGTGTAAATTGGGTTTCCCTCCGAGGTAGGGATGGCAACAGGGTGGGGCCCTTGCCCTGTTTACTATCTCGTTTAATTTTTTTTTTTTAGTTTTTGATAATTTATTTTTATTGCCCCTATTCATTAGATTTAAACAAATAATTGTAGTTGCCATTTTATATTAGAACTAATGAAATTTTCAATTTAAAGTATTGAATTCTAAAAAAAAAAATAAAATGGAACGGGGCGGGGCAGGGGGCTCGTTACCCATCTCTGCCCCGGGGCAAAATTTCCCGATTTACTACCCCATTTAATTTATTTATTTTTTTTTTAGTTTTTGATAATTTATTTTTATTGTCCCCATTTATTAGACTTAGACAAATAATTTTAGTTGCCATTTTCTATTAGAACTAATGAAATTTTCAATTTAAAGTATTGAATTTTTTTAAAAAAAGGAGCAGGGTGGGACGGGGAGGGATGGGGTGGGGGGCCTGTTACCCGTCCCCCCCGAACCTGCCCCGGGGCAAAATTCCCCGACCCGATACCAGATTAAGCGGGTCTGGGCCGGGCCCTGCGAGTATCGGATTCGTCGAATTTTTTTGCCATCCCTACTCCGAGGTCGACTAGGCTGTGCTGTGTAAATTGTGTTTCCCTCCAAAAAATCATTGACACGTCATTTATTTTAAAACCCTGTTTTTAGTTTGTTCACGAGCCTATTCGAGTAGCATTATTCTTATACAATAAGCCCATGTTTGACATCTATAAAATCAAATTTTTTTCTCAAATTCTTTTTAACCACATATTCATAAAATAAAATATTTTACATGTAAATTTAATTTTTTTTTCTATTTTTGAATCACATATTTTTCAAAAAAATCATTATTTCAAAACTTATTATTTTTTTTTTAAAAAAAAAGTTTAATCTTTTACTATGAAAACTCCAATTCTTAATACAAATTACAAAGATCTTTGACATAAAAAGTTTGTTTGTCACGGAATCTTCTGATTCAATTTAGGGAACCACGAATAATGCAATTGTCATTTTGAAACAAAAAAAAAATTATTCTTCACGGTTAAATAGAAACAATTAAAGTTTGGTGACCGTCACCGATTTGAAACACGCCAAAATTTAGAATCAAATTGGATTTTTTGCCCACATATGCACATGCATTTATTTAAGTGTTTGATTACCATTTTTAAAACGTGATAGTTTAATTCGACTCAAATTTACTACTTATACCCTACTATGTGATAAAAAGACACAACATGGATAATTGATGTACACAATATTTTTTTGTTAGTTGCAACAAATTTTAATTGTACTCAAAATCTTGAAGGTTTGTTAGTTTTGCACTTGCGTCCTAACTTTTTCTTCCATTCGTTATCGTCCACCTTCTACTAATTACTACTTATACTAATTACTGAAATTTTGAATATAAAAATTCGGCAAAAAGGTAATATACATAAGTATTACAATAAGTAAAAATTGAATATCTTGAGTGCAATTAAAAGGTAGTGCACCATTACCTTTAAATTCAAGAAAGTTATTTGACCATATTTGTTTAAAGTACCTTTAAATTCAAGACAAAACAAATATGAAGTTTTTATTTGAACATTTGAAATTTGAGCGGGAATTTGAATTTTAAAATGAGAACACCTAATAATTAATGCTGGATTTTCACTCATTTGAAATTCCAAATTAAACACCACATAAACTTTTAAAGAATGGTTTACATTCGTTTAGGCATAAAACCCCTGTTTCACAATTATACTTGGCCTTTGTTTGGAGCTCATTCTTCAACTTCAAAGTAGAAAAAAAATAATCGTTGGTTGAGAAAGTGGACCCACCTTTGAGACAAACGATAAAAAATGGTGGCGGAATTTGGAGTGTAACGGTCAAATAATTTACTCTTTTGGTGGAAGAATGAGCTCCAAACATGGGTTTAAAAAAAGAGTTTTAAATAATAATTTTTAGGAGAATGTAATTAAAAAGTAGAAAAATTATGTATGAAATATTTTATTATATAAATGTGTTGTTGAAATTATTATGTAGAAAAAAGAATTTAAAAAATATGATTGTCAAATTGGAATAAAGTTTGATATTGTCGCCAATCACAATTTATGATCAAAATAGATAATATTGTTAGAGTATATAAAAAAATTACTTTTTAAATTATATGGGTGTTTGATGGATATTATTGAGAAAATAATATATTTAAAATAGTGATATGATGTAAAATATGTAATTAAAAAGTAAGAAAATATTATTAATGTGATAAAAAAATATTATTTTATTAAAAAATGTATGATTGAAAAATGAATTTTGAAAGAATGCGTGTCAAATAGAGGCTATACATAAGAATAAGTCCCTGTTTGACCCCCATTTTGTTTGAAAAATAATTTTTGGAATAATGATTGAGAAAATATTGTGTGATTAAAAAGTAAGAAGTATTTTTGGATTTATATGTAATATTATTTTATTGATAGAATGTGTGATTGAAACGAAGAAATAAAAAAAAAAAGAGAAATAGAATGAGAAAAAAATTGGTGCGCTAAGATGTTCTTTGTGTTATGCTAAATTGATTGATTATTGATGTCTAAAAAATATTTTAAATAAAAAATGAAAGAAATTAAAAAGTATTTTTTGAGAAAATAAAATGGAGAGCGAAAATAGGGAAGACGCTCTTTTATTTTTATAAATAGAGAAGTCTTTTTAAGATTCTTTTATTCACTTTGCCTCCTTATACTGAACTGATAAAAACAATTAAGAGAGGCAGTCTCTGGTGGAAACTCTAGGCAGTCCAATGATCAGTAGCTCGGAGGTTCTGCGTAAACTACTGGGAAGAAATGCCAGCAGGACGGTCACTCGTCGCGATTTTTCCGAGGATTTTGTTTTCGGAACTGCAACTTCGGCGTATCAGGTTTCTGATTTTCCCCAATATGTTGCTACTACTTTCCAATTCAATTAGCTTTGAAGTATTGTGTTGGTTGGAGTAACTTAGAAGCGGGCTTTGTACAAGAAGCTTGAGGAACATTCATGTGTTGAGTGATATGTTCAAAGTGTAGGGTTTATCCTGAGCATTCCATGTAAGGGTATGGAGAATTGAATTGAATTTTACTTCAGTTTGAACAAATTTAAAAGTTACCTATTTGTGTGGGTGGGAGTGGGGGGTTTCAGATAAACATTAAATAAAAACAAAACTATCTTTGAGTTGCATTTCAGCATCGCCATAAATAGTTGATGTTAGAATTGAATATATCATAGATGGAATTAGACAAGCATGGCTGGTTGAAACCTTAATAGAGGCTTTCAATATACTGCATAAAGTGGCAAACCTGAATAAAGGCAAAGGTTGTGACTTTTATGCATTAAAAAATTCTTAAAAATGGCCATATTATACATCTGGAAAACATAAACAAGAAAAGGTAATTTTGAATAACATATGATGTCAACTTTGGTGAAAGGTCAAGGAGATGCATTGATCTATTAAGCTTTTCCCATATCCCGGTAGCAACATAGATCGAAACACAAGACGAGCATAAACAACCAAACACATATTTTGAAGCAGTATTATACTGTTAGGTGTTTACGTTGAAAAAAATTAAAGAAAAGGAAACATAGAATGTAAGTTATAATCTTGAGATCTTTTGCTATAAAAATCATTCTTTAAATTCTTGAAGATTTATGGTGCTTCAGGTAAGACTTGCATATCTTTAAACCTAAATATCAGAGGAAGAAAGCCTCAGTGTTATAAAGAGCCTTTCATATTTGCGGGGAATGCTGCTGACCTAATGCAACAACACATATTATGTGCAGAAGCACATGCATTTGTATATACAGGCAATCAGGCATACATACATACATTGAGTCACTATTGCTTATAGGCTCGTGCTTGTTTAATTTATTCATCTTATGGTATATTTCAGCACGAAGGTGCCACTGCAGAAGATGGTAGGGGCCCGAGTATATGGGATACTTTCACGCTGAAGACACGCAGTGGGTCTCACACTATCTCTTTCATTGTTATCATTACATGTCAATTGCTAAATGTATTTGTTCAAGTGGCAGGTAGAGTGAAGGACAATAGTAATGCAAATGTATCTGTTGATACATATCATCGATACAAGGTACTGCTGTTCTTAACTGATAAATTTATGTAACAGTACACACATCACAAAGTAATCGTGCAAGATATTGAGTGGACTATCTATTTTGAAATGCCAAAATTTAAAGAAATCTCATATATAACCTTCTTCCTTTGAGGTAAATTCATAAAATATGGTATGGATACAAGCGATATTTCACACAAGTTAGTTCAACCAATTTCTCCAAATTACTACGTCCGTTATATTATTTCCTGTGGAGCAGCTGTGAGACTGCTTGTATAAAGTTCTTCCAGCATGAAATGTTTATTCATTTTTTATATGTTGCAGGAGGATGTGAAGTTGATAAAGAAAATAGGTTTAAATGCCTACAGATTTTCAATTTCATGGTCTAGAGTACTGCCAGGTACAGTTGTCGTGAAGTTTGATAGAGAGAAATTAGGTTCATTAATTTTTGATAAACAAATCTCGATGGTTGTTTTTACACAATTGATTGTAAAAGTAAATCAAGAAATAGTTCCCTTCCACATGTAAGAGCATTAATTTTTCCCCGACATTCCGATAAGTTATAATGAGGTGAAAAGACAAAAAAGGATTATTCTAATTGTGTTTCAAATTGGCATATTTAGGTGGAAGCTTAGATGCTGGCGTGAACAAAGAAGGCATCAAGTACTACAATAATCTCATAGACACTCTACTGGCCCATGGTTAGATTCCAATTACCACTCTGTATTTCCTTTATTCACTTCACAATGAGATTTCAGAATGATATTTTTCTAAATTTACTTAGATGCTATCACATGTATGCAGGTATTGAGCCATATGTGACTCTCTTTCATTGGGATCTTCCCCAAGCCTTAGAATATGAGTATGGTGGCTTCTTATGCTCTCAAATCGTGTAAGTGGTATAATTTTATCTCTATAATCCATTCAACCTATGACCATTACTTTTTCCTACATCGTGTTAACACCACTTTTATTTTGCTTCCCCTTCAACGCTAATAACTAAAATGACCAAGCTTTCCTCTAGCATCTAACATAACAAATATTCCTTAAATAATGATATTTAGCTTATATCTAAGGGACAATCGCTTTGGGAGTTAAAAAAGATATCTGTGTAACAGCGAACATTTTTGTGAGTTCGCGAGTCTTTGCTTTTGGGAATTTGGTGATCGGGTAAAGCATTGGATTACACTCAATGATCCATGGACCTTCTGTTTTGGAGGATATGTAACGGGCACAATGGCACCTTGGCGAGGTTCCTCCTTGGCAGGACATGTAAAAGTTAGCACTGCTTGTCATAGAGGTACTCATGGCTGTGCATGCGTTTGCCACAATGGGAATCCAGGCACAGAGCCATATTTGGTAGCACACAATATGCTCCTTGCTCATGCAGCAGCAGTTGATTTGTATAAACAAAAATTTCAGGTTAGAATTCACGTTTAATCATTATGTTCAAGTAATTTTACATATGCATATGTCAGGACTTCTAAGATTTTTGCTAAGATATTGTTTATAAACTTAAACTTTATAGCAACTTCAAGAAGGGAAGATAGGGATCACGCTTTTCTCAAAATGGTTTGAGCCGCTCTATGACAATGAGCTCGATGAAGAAGCTGCCACAAGAGCATTTGATTTTATGTTGGGATGGTAAGAGCATCTACCCTATTTCTAAAATAAATATCAGCCACTCATACAAGAAGAGTTGGAATAATTTTTTAGTTCTTTTTCTTTCTTTTGCCCTTTCTTGTCAATAGGCCAAATTGATTACCTCATTTGCGTATGCTTCATACTTTCAATTCCATATGTTTTATTGCTATGGCTGTTACTCTCTTAGACCTAAGAAAGAAAAGACATCTGAAACCAATTACACACGAATAAGAAACTTATATCCTTGAAGCACCAAAGAATATATCACATATGGAAATAAAATCCACAAGATTTATGCGCTCAGACCTATTCATCTAGGTTGAGGTTGAATCTGGAACATGAAAGAGTGTATTGATGTTTTTGGTTCCAGTATAGTTCGGCAATTCAGGGGTTTGTTCCTCAATGATTACCAGTTCAAGTCCCTTCAAGCTACTGAGGTGAGTGTTCGGTTGTAAACTTCAAGGTCTCGTGGGATTAGTAGAGGTGTACGCAAGCTGGCCCGGACATCCACGATTATCCAAAAACAAAAAGGCATATGAAATAATATGTAAATTGTAATTTCTGAAAAGACAATATTTGAAATTTAATTACTCCCTATAGAAAGAGTGTATTATGCAAAGTTCTCTTTCCTTAATTGTAAAATTAGTTTAAACATGATTAGTGGGAGCTTCATGAAGATTAGTTGTGTAATTGCCAGACAAAAAAGAAATGCATAGTTAAAATCTTAAGAAATCCCTTCTTATTAATTTATTTGCAAAGAGAACTTGATTGGCAACTTAACAAAACCGAAACAATAAAAATAAATAGAGGTCATGTGGTGCTAAAACATTCAACTGCTGTTGGAAAATGATTTTTATATATATATATATATATATACCTATAAAGAACTGTCCACCCTTGATATTGACTGGCCTTCATCTATTTTTTATTTTTTTACCTGGGCTGTATGTATCAGACAAGGCTGAGATTGTAACAAGATTTAGGAATGTCTCTACTGGGGAATGGGATTTATGCTTGGATGATTGTTCTTAGGAATTAAGTATGCGAAGCATGGGAAATGGATTTGGAATCTGGAATGCCAGTTGTTTTTCGTCTCTCTTCTTATCAAGTGCAAAATAGGCTTATGCTATCTGTTGTTTCACTGTTCCCCTCCGAACCAATAGATTGCATTCTGTAAGAAGTTGAGTTCAGAATTTTGATCCCTACTATTATCCTTGTAATTGTAATAGCATCAGCAACCCTTGAGAGATTCACAAAGGCGCTCCAAGATTTTTAGAATGATAGTTCTTAACTTTGTTGTTCCTTTTTCCTTTTATGTTTTTAGGTTTCTGGAACCATTAACATCTGGGGAGTATCCAGAAAGTATGATAAAACTGGTTGGATCTCGTCTTCCCTTATTTTCAACAGAAGAGTCAAAGCTAATTAAAGGATCCTATGATTTTTTAGGATTGAAATATTACACAGCTACTTATGTGAAAAGTGAATCTAACTCACCTGGTCTAGAAGTAAGCTACGCTACAGATCCCCGAGTTACATACACAAGTAAGTGCATCAAGAAAGTTGCTGCATATACTTACAAATTTGTTTTTTTTTGTTGAAAATACACACTGAAGAGGACGCACTCTTTGAATTTTTGGTAGGTGAAGAAGTACCGATTGGTCCAAAGGTATTTCCCAATATTTACATGCTCCCTACAATTTATGCATTATACCTTTTATTTATGACAGTAATTTCAAAATTTTATGCTAGTGTAGATTTCTAGTATTCTAGAAGACAATAACCAATGAATTACTACTACATTAACATTTTAAATGCGTACAATAATTCTCTGTTATGAATTCTTTACTACAATATTCAGGCTGCTTCAGACTGGTTATACATTTATCCACAAGGGATTTACAAGCTCTTAGTTTATATAAAGGATGTATATGAAGTTCCCCTTATTTACATTACAGAGAATGGTGAGCATCCTACCTGTTAGCCCTTTTTTCATTGATGTTGGATTTTCTATGGAGATTGAACACGAGACATTTTTGTGTGATTTGATATAAATAAATTCCTATTATGTTGCACAGGGGTGGATGAAATGAACAATACGAGTCTCACAGTTTCTGAGTCTCGGGTGGATGACATAAGAATTAAGTATCACCAGGACCATCTATTATATATTCGATATGCAATTATGTAAGCGCTCTACATAAACTCTAATGTCTGTAGTAGTAAATTTGAAACGAGCAACTACTTGTAGTTTTACATTACCATGATATGCTAAATATGCAAACATTATTGTCTCCATTTTTCAGGGCTGGTGTAAATGTAAAGGGTTACTTCATTTGGTCACTGTTTGACGGTTTTGAATGGAGTCAGGGGTACACGGTTCGATTTGGCATTTTTCACGTGAACTTCAAAGACGGTTTAGCTAGATTCCCAAAGGACTCAGCTCTATGGTTGATGAACTTTCTTAACACAAAACTTACTAAAGGTCGGACGAAGAGACAGATTGAAGAACACGAAGAACACAATCCCGTGAAAAGGCTAAAAACTCGTTGAGTTCGAATCTTATTTTAGTACCTTTTGCTTTTTTTGCCAACCTCTCTCTCCCTCTCCCTCTCCCTCCCTCCCTATTAAATTGAGCATAATGGTTGTGCGAATTGGAGCTACGATTGGAAATATTTATGTATTATGAAGATTACAAATTGTAAATTTGTATTGGTTGGGTTATGTCCATTAATTTGCAATGGTCTTCCAATCATTCTCTAACACCAACCTATTCTTAACTTTGTTCTGCCAAATAAATAATACGTGATGGATTGGAAGCCTGCACCTTTCAGAACTAGTCTCAAATGATTTGAAGAAGAAAGCTGTTTTAAAATATCTTTCTGCAGTTTGGTTTGTCCACTTACTAAGCCCCTATTTGGTAGGTATTAAAATTAATTTTTTTAATTATATTTTGATAATAGTCGATGAAATATGTGGTTGAAAAGTTGTGATTTCATGAAATGTGTGGTTTTAAAATTAATTATTGATTTTAATTTAAATTAAAATTAAAATTTGAATTTCCATCGTTCAATGGCTAAATAAACAATAGGTTTAGAATCATTTCTCTTAAAATGTTGATAGTTTTTTTATGGAATACCAAGTTTTAACATAGTATTAGAGTTTATTAAATTCAAACTTACAATTTTAACCAATTAAGATTTAAAAATGTACATGAAATTTCAAAATTGACATGTTCAAAAGAACCACCATCTTTTGGGACCACATTTGGGGACAGATCACAAATTGAAAGATTATAAAATAAGGGTTGTGCTATGTGTACATTATAGTACACACATCATTTTTCATAAAATAATCAATATTTACTACTTCACTTAGTAAAGTCGACCTTTTAAAATAAAATTCGAAATCTTAATATTCATCTCATGACAAAGACGTGGGTGGGGAATGGAAGAATGGTAGGGAATAAAAATTGATGAACCTGCTATGCTCGTGCACAAACCAAAACGATCTTTTCATATGGTCTTTGTTTTTACTCTTAAACTCGATGGTTCTTACTAAAAGATAAGGATTATTATCTATATATATAATAATGTACATAGAGGTGTATATAATCAATATGTGGCGACCCCCTATTGATTATGTGATCCTTTATGGATAATGCTATGTACACATAGCATGATCCAAAAGATAAATCCTAGCCCCAATCCTAATTGCAAACTGAATAGAGGCCGGTAAAATTTGAGTTACATCATTCAAGTTAGTGGTGTCAATCGAGCTGAGTGGCTCGTGAAAAAACTAGCCATGAGCCGCTCGAGATCGTCAAAAGACGAGCTTGAGCTGAGCAGTTGAGCTCGCAAGCGGCTCGTGAAACTTTTAAAGAAAAATTTTAAAAAAACGTGAAAAAGTAATAAAAAAACAAAAAAAAATTCAAAAGCTCGTGAGCTCGCGGCTCGGCTCGCGAGTTCACGAGCTCGTGGGTCGAGCTGAGCTCACCCACGAGCAAACGAGCCGGCGCGGGTCATGAGCTCATGACTACTTCAAGTATTAAGTTTCTCTATTTATTCACCAAATCCACAAGTTGTGAAGTGAGGATTATACTTAAAGAATAACACGGTAATTGTAGCACAACTTTGAGGTGTCGATTTCACAGGGAGATGAAAAAAATACTCAAGAGTTCAATAAATTAGGGTGTTTTCGTGAATTGTTTGAAAATGATTTGTTTTTGGAAATAAAATTTAAATATCAATGAATCAAGTAATGAAATTAAAATCAATGATTTAAAACAGTGAAGCGTCGGAATCCCCTCAATTGGATCGGATTATTCAACGTCAATTATTCATTTTTTATAACTCAATCAGAGGCTTTCATTCCGACACTCTAATTGAAAGATTTATCGTTAAAAACCAATTTAATTCAAATATAACCTTAAAATCTAGACTTTCTCTAACAATTTTCCACAATTATTTATTGAAATCAAATTATAAATCGATCATATACATCAAGTATAAAATAGGAAATAATCACAACAATAAAATAAATGAAATTGAAATTCAACAAGTATTTCGATCGTACGATAGAAAAAACATGACTAATGTCTATGAAAAATTTAATAAAAGTTAAACCAAATTCAAAATAAATTTATGAAGAGAAAATCTAAACCTAAAATTATTTAACAAGAAAAATAATAAATTACATAAATAAAAGACGTGAAATCACCAAATCCAATGAGTTCCTCTCTTGTTTCACCAAATTGTTTAGTTTTTCATGGAGTTCTTAAAACAAAAGATGAGAGAAAAGTGTATGGAGGCGTTCCTAATATGTATTCTGCTGTTAAACATTTGTAGGAGTCAAAAATTGGACGAAAATCAAGACCAAATTGGTTTTCAAAAGAGTTCCAATCGAATAAGGAAAATTGCCTTCGGGCGTGAATTTTTTAATTTCTGCACAGCAGTCAGTATTTTAGTCATAACTATTTTCTCCCGATATCCGATTTAGGAGATTCAAAGTGAATTGAAAATATAACTCAAAGGGCTACAACTTTGATAGAAATAAATTTCTTTCAATTCGGATGTTTACTATGCCAACAATGAGTCTCAATTTTCGGCTAAAAATCTGTAATATATTTTGTGTGAATTGAAAATTGATTTTGATAATATTTTGATCATATTTCATTTCTTTGGCTTCTTTTCTCATCCAATTGATGCCTTACACTCTCAAATCTTTATATCTTCATTTTGCCATCCGAGTCATCTTTTAGATATTTGTGATTTGGTCCCTAAACTTTCATTTTCTTTCACTTTGGTCATTTTCACTTATTTCCTCAAATCATCACCGTTTTCATCCATTTGTAACCTAAATCAAAATATAAGGGTACTTAGTGCATTTAGACATCAAATAATCACATAAATACAATAGATAAGAGGATAAAATCACGCTATTTTGCACTCTTATCAAGTGATTACCAATGTGTTTGTTTAATTTACATCATTCAACTCCTGAATGTTGTTTGAGGTACAAATTGAACAAAACGGTTTTATTGATTAAAAATAATTATAATCAAAGATCAATGTACATACAATCAACAAATTCTCTTACTAGCTATGGTTTCCACAAATTCACTAGTCTAGATGCTTCAACTAATGATCAATCTTGGGGCCTCATTAATCTTTATTGGGTGGAGTAAGGTTGTAATGTTGTAGTACCCCAGATAGTTTTAAACCCTTACTTTTATGGTTATGTAGCTTTTCATAAACCTCTACCGAGAATGGGGTTCTCAATCCCCCCTTTCTTGATCAATATTTTGTTTCTAATACTTCATAAAGAAAAAGAGTGTTTCCCTTATTTGTAATACTGAGTTTTTTTTACCTCTGATAACACCTATTAATCTTGACTCCTACGGAAGACATTAATTTCATTTATGTTGGGATATCTTTCTTTTTAGATGTTTATTTACATAGTTTCTTCTACTTGTGCAAATTATACGGTCATTCAATTTACCATGAACACGAAGATTGACTTTAGCGTTGCTTCTAAGAGCAAAAAATTGGGTCTTCTTTCTTCTAAAGATATACCTGTGGAGGATTCTAAGGGGGATAAGGGTACATCTTCACGTGAAGGAAAAGGTTTGGCTGAGCGACTCCCGCTGCCTCAAGGGGCTGGAGGTTGGCAGATATTTGGATCCCAATCTGCGATTTTGACAAGGGAACAAAGGGGAAGAGAAAAACGTCGGAGGGATCTGAGCATCTTATAGATTCTAATCCTTATTTGATGCCTGCCATGATGGAGAGCTGAACCTCAAAGCTTTATCCTTGATTCCTGCATTGGTTTCCACGACAGTTATGTCTACCTTTTTTTTAGTATTTTAACTTGTTCGGGGGAAATTTGCAGATAACATGACCCACAAACAAAGCTGGAGTTTGATTGATACTCATCTCCTGCGAGCTACTGTCCTTCATCATGATTAGTAGGCAGAGTATGAGGTTTGCATCCTACGAGCTTATAAATTGGAGAAAAGGGCGGATTCCGTGGAGAAGAAGAGCCCAACTTTCCAAAGGAAGCTAGGAGAAGTTGAGAAAATATAAGGAGATGAGCAAAGGTTTTGAGACTCTTACTGCTAAGGAGGCTTTTCTAATGGCTGATGTTACCGGACTCACTAAGGATTTGGAACAAGCCAGGGAAAGCCATGTTGATTATGTTGCCAGAACTGATATTGGGCTTCTACGCCTCAAAGAGGGGCTTTAGTTTATTAAGAATGAACAACTTGCTCTCTCTAAAGATATGGATCAGGCAAAAAGTGAAAATGCCTTACTTCTTAACCAGTAGGTAGGGCAGTTAATGGATTGAATTTTGATCCAAATCTAATGAAATTAATGGGAGATGGATTCAAAGTTTTAGTCCGATAATCTGATTAAGATCCGAATTTGATAATTCGTTAACTAAATAGATCAAATATGGATATAAGTCAATCTGATCCGATAACAATTCGATCCGATTTGTTATAAATAATTGAGTCGGTAAAATATTTTTATGGCATATTATTTGTCACTAAAATAAATAAATGAGAAAATAAATAAATTTAAAATAAAAAAGTAATCAAATTTAAAAAAAAGAAAGTCAATTTCAACTAATAGATTAAGATCCGAATTTGATAATTCGTTAACTAAATAGATCAAATATGGATATAAGTCAATCTGATCCGATAACAATTCGATCCGATTTGTTATAAATAATTGAGTCGGTAAAATATTTTTATGACATGTTATTTGTGATTAAAATAAATAAATGAGAAAATAAATAAATTTAGAATAAAAAATTTATCAAATTCAAAATATAAAAAAGTTGAAAGATTTATAATCATTAAACCAATTTAAGAATTGGAAAATTTGGAAAAAAATAAATAAAAAAAAGTTGATTCCAACATTTTTTCCCAATTTCTTTAATTTCGAATCAGATTATCAGATTAGATATCCATTAACATAGCAAGACGGATATGAATTTAACAATCAAATATCCGTTGGATTATCGGATCAGATCAGATCGGATAATTCTTATCGGATTGGATTGGATCGGATATAGGCAAATCCGATCCATTTACAGCCCTACTGTAGGAGAATATCAAGGCAAAACTAGCTCTCGCGAAGTTCGGCCTTGCCGAAGTGAAGGCTAATGAGTGAAAGCTTGTGGAGGAGTCCATGGAGTACATAGGTAATAAGGTTCTCGAAATTGTTAGGAATTTTCATCCTGAGTAGGATTTGAGTTTCTTAGAGGCTCAAGGAAAGGATGCCAAAGACACCTCTTTTAACGAAGACATTATGCTAGCCATCGGGGCTTCGCCGATCTGTCCATTTATACTATACATGCCTCTATTCCTCCTAGCGAAGTCCCTGCCATAGATTGGCCAACCGATGCTTCTATTGGGGTTCCTCATCTTCCTTCCGAAGTGAGTGTGCCTTTGGAGGCTAACACTCTTCTTGGCCAAGACGATCACGCTTTTCGAAATCTCTAGGCTTTTATAAATTTAGAGGGATAGCTCGCTTTTGATCTCCCTTTCTCATTTTTTGTTATATTTATGACATTTCATTTCTATTTGTATGAAAATGCCATTCTAGCAATTGATTATTGAAATATCATTGCTTATATTGTACGAATTGATTTATTTGGCCATCCTTTTGGGGTCGTGTTGTATTTCATATTTTTCTCTCATTACGCGAAGCGTAAATATGTCCATAGTAATTGCATATTAAACACATAATCTATTGCTTTTGGGTTGATTTTCTGTTTTGACAATGCAATTTTTCACATATTGAACTTTGTTAAATCATCATTACAAAACCGTAAGGGGATGTGGATTGCTATCCTCTTCCCTATCATAAGTACTTTGCCCATAATTACAATACGTCATAACATTTGAATTTATCTAGACATGTTTTAAGATCCACGCTTCCTTTAGTACTTGCGAAATTATCTTTATTTGCGGGTAGGTTTTTCAATCCTTACTTCGCAGCATCGGATACTTGCTTTCCTAGAAAAGAGTTTTCAAGCATGCTTTTCTTTTGTTCTACCATGGATATGGAGCCCTTTAAGGGTTTTGGGGCTGCTTTCTATAGAGCGCTGAAATAACATCTTCGCATGGTAGTTTGGTTTCCCTTTATACAGGCTATGCCTTGGGGAGTTTCAAATTTCAAGCACATGTCATGGATAGACGGCTTTCAGTTGCTTCAAAGCGGATCTTCCCAAGATCCTGTTGTAAGCAAATTTGCTATCCATGACTAAGAAGTTCATGTGCCCTTGAAATGCAACTAGCTCTTTGCCAAGCTCAATTGTTAATGTAATTTGTCACCTTGAGATCAAACCGTCCCCTGTGAAATCATATATGGGTTCGACCATTGGTAAACAAGGATGATCATCATGTATTGGGTCAAAAGCACTCCCAAGTAGAATATTAATGGAGCTACTATTATCTACCATCATGCGGCTAAGGTCGTTACGAGTTATTGTAAATTGAACTATTAATGCATTGCAATGGATTTTTGACCCCATGTTCATCGTTACTGTGAAAGGTAATTGGAAGAGAGGCAAGTTTAGGGTTACCTCGAATCCATAATACCTCCCCCGCATGGGCTTTCTAGCGTTATGAATGTAGATCCTTTGGTCACTCGATGTATCTCCACCAATATATGAGTCTCCAATTATGGTATTGATCTCCTTAATCGGGGGAGAAAACTAGGAGTATTTGTTGGAACTGGTTATTGTTCGTCTTGCCTTATTCCGCTTACCCGACCTCATCTTTTTATGGGTAAGGTGATTTTCTTCCTTAAGTCGTTCCTTGTAAACCTCCCTGTTCACTTTGTAACTTAACCATTTTTAATACTTCGTAACACTCAATCTTATTATGATCCTTGGAATATAAATCTTGTAGAATTTTACCTTCTAACTCCTACGGAAAAGATTTTCTTCGTTTACAACAGGTGCAGGAGCTTAACATATTACGTAGATCTTCTCCTTGGATTCTACAAAACGTGAATATTGTTGTTTTGGCAATTTGAAAGAGTGTGTGGATGTCTTACATTTGAGCTTCTCACTTTGCACTTGCTATATCTTCTTTCGGTTGGCGATAGTGTCCTCCATTTGGATTTCACTTTTGATGAAGTTCACCAACTGATAGTAGGAAGTAGGATTTTGATTATGAACATCCCACCAGAAAGGAGTCT
The DNA here is from genome assembly GCA_903798255.1 of Fraxinus quadrangulata. Taxonomy (NCBI): domain Eukaryota; kingdom Viridiplantae; phylum Streptophyta; class Magnoliopsida; order Lamiales; family Oleaceae; genus Fraxinus; species Fraxinus quadrangulata. Next base: position 30,907 of record CAIGRB010009655.1, read on the forward strand.
CCATTAATAGACTATTCTATAAGGCGTTTCTAGCCTTTTCATTCGATATAGTTTTGCAAGCTATCAATTCGACACTAAATTGTGCGAAGTAGCTCTTTAAAGATTTCATTCTTCCTGTCACATGTCATTCAGTCGCGTGGCTAGAGCTTGTCCGAATCTGTTTCCAGGAAACGCTTCCAGGAAAGCTTGTTTCAATTGGAGCTAGCTTCTAATGGATCCTAATGGCAATTTGTTGTACTACATTCTAGCCGATCTATCTAGGGTTAGTGAAATTCCTAGCACTTCAGTGCAGGGCTTGCCTTCTTCAACTTCATTTGTGTCATGTACTCAAACAAATGGTACATATGATCTTCTTTCCTATTATATTTGTCCATTATTGGGTGAATGAAATTATCTGGGATTGGTACCTCCTTGATTTCCATGGAAAATGGTATTCAACGCCATTATCCATTCATACTCGTTTGCAGGAAAAGTATTATATGACGTGTCATCATACTTTCTAGCCTCCGCTCTCCTTGATTGTAGTCCATAGATCTTCCTATTGCATTTTATCCTCATATCGCTCCTTTCTTTTTCTTTCCAAATTATCATTGGTCTTTGAGGCCTGTACTGTTGCTTTTTCGACAAAAGGAATTGGCCGCATGTTTTTCTCCGTTTACTCCTGAATCCTCTTGCCAATCCCCTCCTGGATTTTCAGCTTTTGCGTCCAGTGATACATTTTCTGTTGCTTGCATTTTTAGGCTTTTCGCCATCTCTTCTATCATTTTGGCAATAGATGACTTTCTTCTCAAGCAGTAGCGTTAAGTCGAAGAAATGCTGATTGGCAATTTGAGAGGTGCTTCCTTCCGCTATCATTTGGGATTGACATCACTATCTGGTGGACAGTCACCGCCCTTTCTGACTTCTACCTTTGATTCCTTTACCTCTTGCAGTTTATCTTCAATTTGCTTTATGATCCCCAATTTTCAGAGAATTCAAACCTTTTAAGATGTGATAAGATTTCCTAGTTTACTTTGCTCACGTTTCTCACAGACGGCAAGCAACTTGTTGATGGTATAGATTGAACTAAACGATTTTATTGATGAAAAATAATTATAATCGAAGATCAATGTAAATATAATCAACAAATCCTCTTGCCTATCTATGATTTTCACCCCCTAAATGTACTAGTCTTGATGTTTCAATTAGAATAGAAGGAGAAATAGCTATTTGATAGGGATATAATTGATTTGCATGCATTCCTTCAAATAGAAGGGGTATTTATAGATTTTTCTCCAAGTATGGGGATAATTTGGCCATTTTTAGAGAATGAAAAATGTGGGCCCCTTATTGGCTATCTTGTAACCGATTTGGTTAAGAATCAAATTTTATTTACCCTTCCCACATGCTTCTAATTGACAACCTGTAGCCAACTTGGATATGGGGAATGGCTTGCGACCTTTTATGCTATCCCTCAGTTTCTTTTGTTCTCATCGCATGCCATTTTGCACCTTGCTGATAGCTGGCTAAATTAGTAGACTTCTTTGCGAGGTCTAACAAATGCAGTTTTCATTTCCCAATTTCATTTATGGTCAAACAATCGGATGCTTAAATTTTGAGAACCCCAATTTTTCCCTTTTTCCTTGAAAAAATAACAATTTATTCTAGATAAAAAGATTTGGTTCTTTAATTTTTCAATTAAATTGGCGATGAAATGGAAATTAACTCCATGTGAAGTCTATCATCATCCATTAGCTTTAACTTACACATCATCAACTTCTATTCTAATGTCTCACTAATAGAGTGACCTAATTGTTGAAAATTGAAGTTCAGCAATCTACTTGCATGTGTGGTAGCGACCTCTGGTGTAACTAATTAGTTTGCCCATAATAGTTAAACAATTTGTCTGTCTTTAAATAAATAAGACATCAATTGTTGTTTTTATATTTATTCGAATAATGCGCACTTTTATTCTACTATATTCAATTAAAAGGCCATCGACCGCCTTGTGAAAACCAGAGTGGCTACAAGATCAAAAATCTAGCAACTAATGTGTTAAGTCAACTATGCACGTGTGAAGTGTGCTCCCAAATTTTAGCCTAAAGTCATACTTACAAAACATTGTAAGTGGTCGGCTTTTGCTGGATTGTGAAATCTGGCATTGATTCTGGTCGTTGGATTTGTTTCGAAGGCTTCCAAAGGTTAAGACCCTTCATATGGTGTGTTAGCTATTTTTGAGAGATTTTTTGCTCTCTGGGTTCTAGGGTTTTGTATTATCTAGAAAACCTCATTCGAGGCTGAGATCTTGTGTACTTTCCTTTGTAAATTGTATTTCTGAGTGAAGATGGTTGAGAGTGTTAGGGTTCTTATGCAAGTATAGTTTCAGAGTGATGTTTTGGAGTCCTTGGTGATTCCTTGTTAGGACTGCGATTTCTATTTCGAAGATAAGTTTTTTTGTGACCTGATTTTCTGTAAACTTGAACTATTGTATACCTTCGTTGCCATTTTGGGTTGTTTAGTACAAATAGAGAAATAACCATTTTAATGAATGCTCAACTGGGGATTAAGTGTTAGAAGTTGTCACTGAACCTTTAGGGCTACAGCTAAAACAAGTCTTTGTGTTCTATTTTAATTTTCTGCAAGTTTTTACTTTCTGCACTTTTAGATTTATGTTTTGATCGCTTATAATTTGTGTTTTTGGGCATTTTAGTGATCAGAGATTGGATCTTGATTCGCGATACCTGATCTTCAAGGAAACTAAAGATTTGAAAACGGATCATAAATTTTTGTGGACTGTATTTAAAAGAATCCAAGTTTTATAAACTCGCTTGGTGACATCTTTGATTTTTTGTAAGATGTAATTTTTAAAATTAGGGTTTGTTGAATTTTCTCTTGATTTACCATACACAAATCTCTGTCACACCCCATTTTTATAGATTTATATACTCGCTTGTATAGAAATAAAAATTTGACAACTCGACTTAGTCATATGATTGCACATTATATTTTTTTGACATGATAAAATGAAATAAGCATCTTCATAATAAGGTCCTTGTATATCCTCATCTTACCTCTTATGGGTATGTATTTGGATGATCTTGAAGGAAAAATCTGAAGAACATAGAAATTGTGATTTTCTGACTTTGTGTTTCCCGTTCTTCCGCTTGTAATTTGCTAGTGCATAAAACTTGCTAAATTGAAATCTTCTATACTATTCGCAACTTTGTATTATTGTGTGTATTATAGTTGTAGAGATAAAAAAAGTATATAAATAAATTAAATAACAAATGATGGGTTGAGTCAATTTAAATAATTGGCCCAATTAAGTTTACTAAATTAAAACCTACTAAGGCCCATAAAATTTTAAAATCCCAACCCACTATTTCAAAATCCAAAATTATTCAATTATAATTATTATAATTGAATTAATTGAGTGATTACCAAAATTAGTCACGAATTTTCTCGTATAAAAAGGGCCAAATGTTCAAAGAAAAGGGAGAAAAAAGAAAAGAAGACATGAGTGCAGAAGAAAATCACAAAGTGCTGAAGGAATCTCTCCAACTCCAAGTCCGACGAATACGTAGAAGATAAAAAAATCTTCTTCAAATCAAGCAAACTCAAGATGATTAAAGTCTTCTTCGAATTAAATCAAGATTAAGTCCAACTTTCGAAGTGCAAATTCAAGCTCTGAAATCCAAGTGTCGAACAAGTCAAATTCTCGACAAATCAAATTTTAAATAAATCTCGAAGCCAAGGATTCAAGATGTTCAAAATGTTCTACGTACGTGATACCACTCAGCTATCTGTTGGCTCTTTATCCGTCCACCAACTTCAACATATTATTGAGGACACCATTCGTGCCAGTATAGTGGTTCATTGCAATCATCATTGGTATATTCCAAGCCCTTTACTCGTCGAATTGACGAAATAAAAATGCCACTCGGCTACCAACCTCCAAAATTCGAGTGTTTTGATGGGAAGGGCAACCCGAAACAACATGTTGCTCACTTTATCGAGACATGTAACAATGCAGGCACTTACAATGACACTATGGTAAAATAGTTTGTACGCTCCCTTAAAGGTGCCTCATTTGAATGGTATACAAACTTACATGCCGGGTCAATTGATAGTTGGGATTAACTTGAACGAGAATTTCTAACACGTTTCTATAGCACCAAGTGAACTGTTAACCTTTCAGAACTTGCTCGAATGAAGCAGAGCAAAGAAGAGCCCATTGTAGAGTACATCGAATACTAGAGGAACCTCGTGCTCAATTGCAAAGAACGAATAAGTGAAGCATCGTCCATTGACATGTGTGTACAAGGTATGCATTGGGGATTGCTCTACAATCTCCAAGCAAATATGCCTCATTCGACGAGTTAGCAACACGTGCTCATGACCTGGAGCTCCAAATTGTAAGACATGGGAGTCACTTACCAAGTGATCCATGTGACAAGAAAGATCCCAAGAAAGAAATAAAGAGGGATGTCAAAATAGGTAAGTCCAAGAGGTAATGGCGATCTCAAAGATAGCCTTCCAAGGGTCGAAGTCATAACCAAAACCAGAGTTTAGACCTACCAAAGGACTAGTCCAAAGCAGAGGTCATTAACTTTGAAAGAACTTAAAGAGAAGGAGTACCCATTCTCATATTCCAAAGCTCTTAGAATTCTGGATCAACTCATTGAACAGAATATAATCGAACTTCCTACGCCAAAGAGACCTAAGGAAGTTTGTAAGGTCGATCATCCCAAATATTGTAAATTTTATAGAATCATCAGTCATCCGATTGAAAAATGTCCCGTACTGAAGGATCTTATTATTCGCTTGGACAAAAAAAAAAAAAAAGATTAAGCTTGAAATCGATGAAAACTAACTGCAGCCTGTTCAATGGTTTCGTTTGGATCGTTTGATCCAATCCCCATTACAGAGGATGAACATACATTTTCTCATGCATACGATGCCAGTAAATTCTCGAGTGAGGAATTTGGACCGCAACTTCCAGAAGGAGCCATCCCAGTGAAGTTTGAAGTAGACGGAGAAATTACCAATAATTACGTCTATACAGGGATGGATGGACCATGTGTACCCAATCGTCCAATCTTTTACGAAATTATGACGGATGATTTGGATGTTTGGCATTCTAATTCGGAGTCTGAAGACGAGATCAGTGATGGTTGGTCTACCTTCATAAGTAAGAACGAGAAATACCAAGTGTCAAACAAAATAAGTACAATACCGCCTTTCACACCTCTTGTAGGACTGAAATTGGGGGCATTGAGTATGAAAGTTCAATCTAATGAAAAGGCAACACTACAAGAAAATTAGGGAGGATGGACCCTTGTAAAAAGACGTCATCGAAAGACTCCACAATTTCTAGGTTCTAGTGTTTGTAACGAGAAATCGAGACTAAGAAACAACCAAAGGAGAGGTCTAAAACCAAATCAGGCATGTCTATTAAATCAACGGGAGTAGAAGCTGCTTCACGTCCCTCCTAGACTGCCAACCCTAGGTGATTATTTTCCCAAGGGTTTCTTCAACAATGAATGTTTTACCTCCAATGTTGTCAATGTGGAGGAGAAAAATGAGGCAAAGAACATAACAAAGGAGAGTTCAAAACAGATGAAAACTATATCATGACTCAACAATATTCCTTCCAATACAAGTTTAGCAGAGACTCTTAGACTTATTTTTGATGATCGAATGGCATTGATTGCGGTATTGATAGACCCGGAAGAATAAAGGCAAAGTCTTAGAACATATTGGATCCACGACTAACAAGACTGTATGACCACCATCACATTTGATGATGAAGATTTACAACTGGGCTCTCGTTTACATAATAGACCACTCTATGTTAGTGGTTATATTTGAGAATGTAAAATAAATTGCATAATGATCGATTATGGATCTGCTGTGAACATCATGCCAGTAAAAATGATGAACAAGATTGGAATTAATGTTAGTGATCTGTCCAGAAGCAAGATCATGATTCAAGGATTCAACCAAAA
>CAIGRB010009670.1:0-20869 GCA_903798255.1 Fraxinus quadrangulata
GCTCTTGGTTTTTGTGGAGGGAGAGAGCCCTGTGCGTAGAGATGCCTCAACAGGTGCTCTAGCTCTTTATAAACTTGGGCCTTGGGAAAAGGCAAAGGGTACAAGGGCTGGTATTATATGATGCACTGGGTTGCCCTCTCCTCGTTTGTCGTTGGCCTTCCTAGTTCAATTAAGAATTGGAAGGAGATGTGGATCCAGACATGACTATACCAACCAAATACATCGATTTCAATAAGTGTTGTTAGTCAAAGTAAATGTTAAAAGACATAATGTTTTAACATTGATACTTATCGTTTTATTTGTAATTTTGCAGATTTTTTAGGTCTACGAAATTTTTGCCTAGAATAAGGTATAAAAGAAGACATATACAAGTTACATATCAGAGCTCGTAACTATTCGTCCCTTATCCATCGAAGGACTTTCTTTATTCGTCATTCACTCATAACCTCCAATGTTAATTAACTGATGCCTCATCTTATTCTCTATGTTTTTCATTTTTTATACAAATTTTTACGTCTCTTCATTTTCTAATTTGTAGTTGACCATGCTAAGATAAAGCTTGATATGTTGTCGATCCGTCAGGTTGGTTCTAGGGCCCGAGAGATAAGAACAACTTCTGCTTTTTACGAGTAGCAGATGAGTGAATTGAAAAAATTCACAAAGCTCAACTCACTAAGATTACCTTAGAGAGGGAAAAAAACCTCAACAATAAAGGCTCAAGAGTAGGAAATATATTGAGGCGCCAAGGGCCTCGTCTTCATAGACTTCTACCATTTATTGTCTTTTTTAGCCTCTACACACCCCTATCCATCTTTGAAAGCCCTTGACATAACAATCGAGGAAGACAAAATGGAGGTCATTCTTCAAAGCTTGACTAATGGGGAAAAAAGGTTCACCCAACAGGGATGAGGCGATAAAGCACAATTTTTTTGGGGGGCCACAAAGTGGATTTTGTCCAAAAGTCCTTCAGATTCCCATCGAAAAAGTGAGGGTTGCCTTTGTTATTTTATATGACGTGGAGGACCTATTAGAGGTCGGTAACATGCAAATATCCTGGTCCTTTGGGGTTGGCCTAGTGGCCCAAGATCTTCTCAAGAACCTTTAGAGGTAAAATAAGGAGTTCATAAAAAGGCCTTGAAGGCAGACAAGGAGGCAGGAAGGTTGAGACTGAAGCGGACTAAAGTTGTGATTAAGTTGGATTCTTCTAAGCAATAAATGAATCGACTAAAGAATGAAGTCCATGAATCTCATTCCGAGGTTAATATTTTGACAAAGCAAGTGGAGGCCTCAAATAATCATTAGAGGATAATGGATGACGCCTTGGAGATGGCCAACAAGGAAAAAGGAAAGCTGAGGGTTGAAGTGGATGGGTTTCGAGTGGAGGTAGAGGATCTGATGAGCTAGCTTCAAACTGCTTGTGAGGAGATAGTGAAGAGTCATATGAATAATTTCCATTTGACTGAAGATTACAACTACTTTGCAAATTAATAGGGAACCTTTACTTACGACTAGGTGCTGAATAGGACCAAAGAGCTCCTCCCTATTTGGGACATTAGTCCTTTGTCAGCAGAGTTTCGAAGTTCGATTGAAGCATCAACTTCGGTGAATGGTGAAGCAAATACAATTGATACTTGTGTCGAATATCTCCCAGGATTCTTGAGTAAACCTTGAATCCCATAACTCGGGCTTTTTTTCCATTTTTATATTTTGTAATTTCATGGCTTCGGCCCCTTTATAAAATCACTTCTCATTATTATTGAAATACTTTTTGAAGCTCATAGCTCTTCTTTACTCATTGCACATCAATATTTATACAAGTATTTGATGCTTCATTCTTCCATAAGTAAATGATGTAATAACTAAGTTCTTTGCCAGTTGATAAGTATTTTATTGCTTCGACACTTAAAGTAACAACATTCAACCAAGTTAAACCACTTAGGAATGATTAATGCTTCGATTCTTTTAAAACGTTATACGAACCGAACGACCTATCCGATGATAAATAAGGTAGTGCTTGAATCATAATTCTTTCAAATTATTAACCAAGGCACCTCGAAGAACTTAAAAACTAAGCTTTGGGGACATTATCAATAATTATAAAGGTTGATATTCGGTAAATGCATGGATAAGGTCATCGAGGAATCACTTTTGGTTGGGTTAGCTTTGTCATTTTAATTTAAACAAATTCAATTGAGGATGTTTTGTATGGCGACGTTTTGGCCATTACAAGGGCCGATAGCTTCAATTCGTGCATAATTTGGAGGCAAGTCCTATTTGGAAAACTAGATTACCTTTCCTACATAGGTGAATAGGTGGATGCATCTTCCAAGGTGAAGTGCTACCACCACAAGGTATGATGAGTTTGTCTCGTACAGGATGTGGAGGCAAGTTCCCTTTGAAAAAATAGCTTACCTCTCCCGCGGAAGCAAACGAATAAAGGCGTCTTGTATGGCCGACTGTATACCACTGGAAATGATTGATGAGTTCGGTTCACAGAATTTGGAGGCAAGTCCTCTTTGAGAAAAATAACTTCTCTCCTATAGAAACAAAAGAATAAAGACTTCCTGTGTGGCAGAGTGGCTGCCACTGTAAGGGATTGACGAGTTCAGTTCGTATAAGATTTGGAGATAAGTTTCTTTAGAGAAAACTAGCTTACCTCTTCTGCAGAAATGAAAGAATAAACACATGCTGGAAATGTCCTTTTCGTTCATAAGAGTCATTTTATAGAGGATGAGTAGTTCGTCCAACTAATGGAGAGCTTATTGATAATACTTACGTAAATGCTCCATAGTCCATGGATGAGGTTGCACATTTCCATCCCGTGTATTTAATTTTGTAAGTTCCAAGGCGTAGGTCTTCTTTGATAGGTAAATACCCTTCCAGTTGGGGCTTAGTTTGCCTACATTATGATCTTTTAAAAATATTCGCATCTTTCTTAGAGTTAGATCACCTATGCGGAAAGACATCTTTTTGACTTTGGCGTTGTAGTAACATGTTATCTTCCTTTGATATGAGGCAAGTTTTATCTGAGATTCGTCCCTCTTTTCATCAAGGAAGTCGAGTTCTATTCTTCTTAGCTTGTCTTTTGAGATTTCATTGAAGCGTAGTTGACGAGGTGAAGGAAGTCCCACTTTCATTATGCTCATAGCCTTGGCTCCATAAAACATGGAGAATGAAGTTTCTTTAGTAGTAGTTCGGCGGGTAGTCATATGGCCCACAATATATTAGGAAGCTCGTCAACCCATGCATCCTTGGAGACATCAAGTTTTTTTTTTAAAAGTGTACTTGATGGTTTTTAGATTTCCAATTAGCCATTTGCTTGAGGATTACATGGTATGGATAAGTGCTTCTTTGTTCCTAGATCTTTGCAAAACTCTCTAACCTTTTTGTTGTCAAATTGCTTGAGGATGACACGGTATAGATGAGGGAGTGGAGAATGTTGTACCTGTAGATGATGTTCTTCTAGATAAACTTGGAAGTGTTTGGCTTTTATATTTTAGCCAAGGATTTGGTCTCTACCCACTTAGTGAAGTAGTTGATGGCGACGATGGCGTAACACTCACCGCCTCTCCCTTTTTTAATGGGCCAATGGGGTCGATTTCTCGTTTTGCAAAGGGCCAAGGCCTTGTTACTGCAATGAGCTCCTGAGAGGGCTTCATTTGGACAGTGGCAAAGTGTTGGCACTTGTTGCTCTTACGCACATAATGAAGGGTATCCTTTTTTAAGTTAGGCCAATAATATCTTTACTCATTACCTTTTGTGTAGGTGCATGCTCTCCTGCATGTGCCACATATGCCTTTATGAATTCCTTGAAGACGTAGGTTGCTTCTTCTCCTCTGGTGTATTGAAGAAGGGCAAAGAGAAACATCTTTTGTATAGGACATCATCTTGGATTATAAGTGTGCTGCTCTTTGTCTAAACTTGAAAGCCTCTTCCTTATCTTCAGAAAGGACTTGGTCCATGAGGGAGGCTATAATTGACTTTATCCATGGTGGAGTATCATCTATCGAATCACTTCGGCACCTTCACTTATGGAAGGTCTATGGAGGTACTTCATTAGTACTCTCTTTAGAAGCTCGAAATTTTTACTGTTGCATTCTCAAAATGAGGAATCTGCGTGAGCTCGAATTTCTTAATGTGTTAAAACGAAGTCCATCACTTGTTTGAGATACATTGCCTTATTATTTTTCACCGCGATGTAGTTTTTATTGTCTTAGCTCACCATCAGTTGAGAGTCATTGTTTGCAACTACTCTCTTTACTGGCATTTCTTGAGCTAACTTGAGTCCAACTAGAAGGGCCTCATATTTAGCCACATCACTGGAGTCTTTAAATTCAAACCTCAATACACAATTGGGTTGTGGTCTTCTAGACTTACTAGGATAACTCTTGACGAACCATTGACGAAGATGTGCCAAGTTGAGAGATCAACGGGTTCCATCGTCATCACTATTTCAAGATCGATGAATGTTGCCTCAAAGTGAGCAAGGGCTTGCCCTTTACTAGAGGTCTTTCACTTGAAGATAGTGTCAAGTTGACACAACTCCATAGCCTATCACTAATCTCTCGGAGGCATCCAATTTCTAAAGCACCTGCTTAAGTACAAAATTCATTAACCTCATTCCATTTTTTGCCTCAATCAAGGGGAGATTATCTCTAGAGGGTCATCTCGCCTCTTCCTATTGGAGTTGTTTATACTATCTCGATGGTGATAAATCCTTGTTATGGGGCAATCATCTCTCCTAGATCCACAAGGATTTTTCACTTTAGTGGTATTTGTCATGTGGAGGTAGTCGTTGGTGCTGTGTCCATGGGTTCGATGGAACCTGTTGTAGCATCTTATGTCCCTGGGTACTTATTGGGTCATATTGTCCTTGGCCTCATATTAGGCTGACTGTTGGGGATTAATTCCTTGGTGTCCACAGCCGCTAGGATCTATCTCATCATAGACATGATGTGGAAGGGCATTCTGTGTCGTAGCAACATAGACATGACCCATGGTAGAGGCAATATGTTATTATTCCTCCTAGTGCCATTTCTGGTTTACCAGGTTGGAGGTTGGGCATCTGTCTCTATGCCTTCATGGTAGAGGTGGTCCAACCTGACGTAGCTTATGCGATCCATGTTTCTTGACTCGTGACCTCATCTCTTTCAATTTTTCCAGTTGATCACAAGTGGTGGGTTCTTGTTGCGAACATCCATCCAGAATAGGATGTTTATATTGAGCCATCTCTTTAGAGAAAATAGAGCTTCTGCATCGAAAATATTTTGGCAGTAGATCCATTCATTAATGAAGCAGGTTAAGTAACTTTCCAATGAATCATCAGCTACTTGCCGCATCTTATAGAAGTGTTGAATTGGAGTTACTCCTGGTCTTGAACACACGAAGAAGGTTGTGTTAAGTGGAAGTCTCTACATTTTAATGATGGGGAGGGTCCTCTTAGGCCCATTTGGGACTTGTAAGAGCCGAGGTGATCTTCTAAGTCACCAATCCTTTCATACTTAGCTTAGGCATCTTAGGCAATATGAAGCTAGGGTCCCGTAAGTGTCCTTCATCTCCTAGGAGAATGGGAGGTTGTTGTCGTCGTCTAGTTCATAAGAACTAGATGTTCACACCTCCTCGTATACTCTATATCAAGGTGGAAATTGGTAGGTTAGAAGCTCACAGATTGCTCCCTTGTTGCCACTTCAACAAACCTTCTCTCTCGCCCATTCCTAGACTCGACTCTATTTTGTGGTATATTTCTAGGCATTTCGTCCTAGGGCCTAGTTCTAGACACCTCATCCTAAGACCCATTTCTAGGTACTCTAGCTCCTAACCTACTAAAGAAATTGGCGGACCTGTTAAGTCTTCTTTCCAATTTGTAAGTAGGAAAAAAGTTGTTATTTCTATCAAGTGGGCCAATTACAGGTTATCCCCTTGAATGATTTAAGGAGAAGTTAAACTCTACATCCCTTTCAGTAGGGTTGCTCTCTTATTCGCACATCTAATATTGGGGCATACTTTACACTTCTTCCTCTCCTCGTTGATTACTCCATTGGCCTTGGAAGAAGCCTGGACGGAGCATGTTGGGGACATTTGCAAGCTCATTTGTGCTTGCATCTGTTGGAGAAAGAGCTGCATAGTAGAGTTTTTCTCCATGATGCTCCTCACTGCTATTTGCAGATTTGCACTTTCTTCACTAGCACTCATCTTGTTGGGATGCCTCTTTTCTTCAAAAAAGAGGGATCTTCTTGGGTTAGCTTTCTCTAATGTTTATCATTTCTCCAAGGAAAATTAAAACACTTTGCCTTTTGTAACTTTATCGATCGACAGATTGAAAATAAAGAGTAACTTGACTTTTCTTCAAAACTTTCATTTGTTCTTTATTCAAGAACATTACTTTTTTCAAAGGGGAATGAGGTTGATTTTCTGGTAGGCTTTTCCTCACGGGATATGCTTGTGGTCAAAAGTGTGATTTTTCACATACAATATCTATTTGTTGACTCAAGAGTTTTCAACTAGATAGTGTGGCCAACATGTTCTAGCTCCACTCCACTCCACGTGTTAGATTCCTGCACACTTGGACAGACGTCAGGTGCACTTGGCCTTCTTTGATGATGGGAGAGGCATTCGCGGACACTTTTACAATCAACTTAGTCAACTATAGAGATATTTGGGTGTGGGATGAATAATGAACAAGAGCCTCGAGAATGTGTATGATAGCGGGTTTGAAGAAAGTATTACTGAGCCATTTCACTATGAAGAGTGTAAGAATACATTATCTTTGAATGATACCAAGTGTGAGCTTTTGTAGTATGAAAAAATAGGTGGTTGCCGTTGAACGGGTGACATGTGGTTCCCCTTAAAGGCTCACAGTCCATAGACATCACATTCGTTTTTCTAGGTCCAAGACGATATTAAATGATTTTGAAAAGTAATCGTCCTATATCCTAAGCCGATCATCTAAAAAGTAGACTTAAAAGTTGATTGAAATGCATTTGTTATAGATGTGCCAAATCAATCAATCGTACATAAGATCTTTTGGATAAAGAGAGATCATGAAAGATGTCTTGTGGGACAAAGGTTCGTCACTTCGAGAATATGTTGCAGCAGCTCGTAGCACATCATCTTGAGCATGGAGGTTTGACATCTACATGCCGTTCTGATTAATGTGTTTAGTTCACTTCGACTTCTTACATTGTTGGCATCGATTAGGCTAGGTAAGCAAAGTGACACAAAGTGCGGACCTTAAATGACTTCTTCTTGTTTCTTAGTTAACTGCCACGTGACCATTTTCGTGGAACGAGTAACACATTCTTATATCACTTCATTATTTTTTTTCCTGAAAGCTACTAAAGAACTTTCTATTTTAAATATATTTCCATTACATTTTTCTTATGCGTAATAGAAAATTATATAATGCAATAGATTGGATTGTGAAAATTTTCAGTTTTAACTAAACATTAAAATCTATTTTTTAAAACAATTGAACTATTAAAATAATTCTAAAAGGTATATTAAGTACTCGACAGACTATTTTTCCTTCAAAATTCCCTCAAAAGTATACATCAATATGGGGAAGAGTCCCTGTCATTTTTAAAACTGGAGGTAGTGTTTCCGTATTTGTCACATACCTTAAACAATATCTCAAAATTTTGGCCCATATTAAAAGAATATGGGGATGTGACACCTAATTAAGCGGCTGCTTGGGTGGTAAATTGGTTCTGGACATCACATTGAATTTGAGAAGAAAATATAACAAAAACCAATCAGCTGAACTGAAAAATGTGAAGTAGATAAGCAGCCACCTAAGAAGAAAAGAAATAGAGATAAATCACTCTGTAGTCAAACGATTAAAGTACTTTTTCCTCAGCAAAGAACAGAAGGGGAGTATGTCTGACCAAAAACTACCACACGAGAAAGCATCCATTGCCAACCTGGGCAGCCAGGACAACAAAAGTACCACAGAACCGACTTTAGATTTCTATTCAAGTTTCTCAAGCACTAGTATATACAAGAAACAACGGTTCTTGAAAAGGCAGCTATCTAATGGGGAAACATTGAATGGGGCGAGCAACCTATACAAATACACAGGCGTACGCCACCAACTGTAACAAAGTTTCCATTTACTAAGCATTTGTTTTATTCATGGTGACATCACATCATCCATTGTTGTGATCATTTGCACATCTGTTTCCTCAGATGCTGCTTTCCTCGTTGGGCCCCCCTTGGGATCACCTAATGGATACATAATAATATCTTAAAATCATAAACCACAAAAGGGTATAGCTACTAAGATGCCTTCAATAAGTCTCACCAAATATGGAATCAGTTGATGACCGACTCAGTGATGTACTCCTGATAAGATCTGCAAAAATTAAATGAGGTCCAAGAAGAATATCATGAAATTGTTTCTTCCCTTAAGAGTATCATAAACATTTTTCTTGACAAAATATAAGCAATTTTAGTTTCTAAAAGTATGTTGGTGATGTAAACCAGAAGAGTAACAGATGAAAATTGAAGCATATTTATACATGAAAGTTCAGACAACAAAACAATGTATTATATGAACTGCACACCAGCAAGTTAAAAGAAAATGAAAGGCATGAAAAAATAGTGTAACGGAGGAAGAATATGTTTATATATTGGCATAAATGAAGCAAATAAGCATATTTATATAGAGGGACAAAGCCTTGCATGCACGTATAAGTGGAGTTTCAGGAGAACAAATATCCTAACCTGGTGACTGACGCAATGCCTCCTTAACAGCATCAAAGTTCTTGTATGTGTAGCCCACAAAGCTTAAATCTTCAGAATTAAGACGTATCTGTGTGAAGTAACATTAAAGCCAGTTTCAGATATACCTTAATCCCTATCATGATTAAACTCAGGAGACTAACTTGCAGCACTCAGTAATTGAAGAACAAGATATAAAACATTGTACTCGGTTAACACAATTAAAGACAATTAAAATGGAGTGTTTTCCTACGTTTGGAGAGAGGTTCTATAGATTTTCAAATTGATCAAAGTTCTGCTACCTTAGCCCATGTTTGATGGCCATTATTTTGCGAAATAGGAGTTTTGAATAGTGATTTTTTTGGAAAATGCGTGGTTAAAAAGTAGGGAAAAATTTTGGGCTTACGTGCAAAATATTTTATTGTGTAAATGTGATTGAAAATGAGTATGAGAATTAAAGAATTTTGTTTAAAGGAAGACAAACAGGGGTTTAATATGTCGGCTGAAGGCATGATACCATACTACTTGTTCCCTTAATCAAAATCTTTGCAGCCCCATTCAACTCTTGAACTATGTCAATAGGAAAGAATGTAATTAATCTAGCTTCCGAATCACCTCCTTTTTATAAGTTAAGAATCTAGTAAAATTGCAATAAATGGGGCTGCAGGAGTCCCAAACTAAAAATCCATTGAACTAGCAAAATAATTTCTCATCAGGACATAACCATGATCTTTTGAACTTCCAAAACAGTTTTTTTCCTATAAGAGACCAATAAGTATGAAAATGGATAAGAAGAAACCTTTCGTGAGGGTCCTGAACCAGATCTTGTTGGTGTTGGAGGATCCAACTGATGACAAACCCAGAGAAATAATTGGATCAATAAGGTTATTCAGAAGGCAACACACGCGCGCATGCATGGGTGGGGGGGATGTGAATCAATAAACAATTATCAAATATACTAAAGCTAAAACCTGAAATTTCAAACAAGGCCACTGTATACATGAAAAATTGATATGTAAGATGCAATAGCACAAAATAATTAGGTTCTTCATAACTAGCTTGTGATTTAAAGATGTCATCCTGAAAAGTCTAGATATGCTATTAGGACACATGGGCATGCCATAAAAAAGAAGTCCCAAAGAACATGAAAAACTCGCGAATGAAGAAGAGATTTGCAAAACCTTTGAAAGTGGTATATGCTAATTAATAGAAGTTGCCAAGCATAAAACTCACTCTTCATGGACATAAGCTTATCACATACCAAAGGACCCTAGTTTATATAATCTTGATACTATTATAATATTATAAGTTACAACAGTATATTAGAGTAAAATATAATCCTTGAAAACCGTGGCATATAATGTAGCAATCTGAAGCTGAATAGCTATTTGCCAAGAATAATATGTACTGTCTTAGGTACTGCAAGTTGCCAAACTTCCCAATAATTTCAGTAGAGTAGAGAACGTAACACGACTTAATAAAGAAGTAAAGAGATATATGCTTACGTCATCAAACTTCATAAAGTTTTGGGTGTCCAGCTCCCCGTGAACCATTGGTTTAAAGGCTGCTTCCATTTCATATAGCTTATCCCATTCAATATCCTTCAACCAAGGATGAGCCTACACACATTTGTTTGTAATGAAAAATGAGAGAGAGAGAGAGAGAGAGAGAGAGGGAGGGAGGGAGAGAGGGAGAGAGAGAGAGAGAGATGTCTAATTTGTGTACAACCATACCTTGATCTGCCCGGCTCCTCCAGTACCAAGCCTATGTTCCACATCACAGAGTAACCGACAGATCAAATCTTTTGCCTCAGGACTCAATTTGGAGTCTTCAGGAAATTTCAGGTGATTTCTCCAATGAACTATCTGGCAATCATGAATGTACCTTATCAGAAAATAATTGTATCGATGTAATCCTTGGTACAGCTATACAGTGGAAGTGTTTCTTTATCTTTTCTAATCTTCATTTTACTATAGACATACTGACAAGTTATGTACAAGGAACCCAAAAGGAAAGAAAGAAAAACCTTATCCAAGGTAACTCTTAACAAGTGGATAAAATCATTTTCTGCTCTCATACTCCTGCAATTACCCTTGCATAGATTTTACAAAATATCGTGCCAATAGAATGCTCCGTCATGATGACTAGACAACTCTTCTGAAATGACTTGTTATTCACTAGTTACTTTTAATAAGTATTGTAAGATTACTCATATATGGTACATGTGTCAGACCCAAGTATCAGGACTAGAAAGAAAGCTAGACAGGAGAAATGGGTCTGAAGAATATGCTCCACAATTCACATTAACATTGCAAAGCACTGGATGTGTAGATTGGTAAGTTGCAAACCTAAACTTTTGGAAAATCATGTCATGCCATGGGAATTTACGACAAGGTAAATAATTGTGCCCGTGTCAAAAGTTCAGCTTTATCCAGTTAACTGTACATAAAAAATGGTCCAGTTGTTGGCATTCTAAGACATAATGATTAAAGAAACAACAGTTCAACATGTCAATAGATAATGATGGCTAGAAACAATATAATATTAGAAGTTAGATATAAAGGGAGCAGACAAAAGAAAATTGAGAATATACATAACAAGCACATCACCTTCCTGCAAGTAGTCATTGGTTCATCTGAATAAAATGGAGGGTAGCCAACAAGCATTTCATACAAAATTGCACCCAACGACCACCTGCATGAGCGTACCAATAAGGGGCAATAATTATACAAACTACGAAACATTTCAATTTCTATATTACCCAGATCTGTTTCTCTGCTATATTTAACAATCTAATACAAATTCAGAGGCCATACTTCATAATGCACAGTCCAAAATCAATTAGGGTCCCCTCAGACTCCGAAAATAGATGTATATTCTATATTTCATTTCAAGACATCAAAGTGAATGATAGCAAAAATTATGCCATAGCATATCAACAAACAGCAAAGTCACACAAGTGCAAGCCGTAACGTAGAGAGTACATTTATTAGTATACACAAGCCAGTAACCAGATTTTCCATTAACACAAGCCAGTACCCAGATTTTCCATTAATTCAGCTCCTCACAGTTACAGAGCAATGCAGAAAAGCCGTCTACACGAACTGATACATAGCATAATTCGCTACCC
The DNA here is from genome assembly GCA_903798255.1 of Fraxinus quadrangulata. Classification (NCBI taxonomy): domain Eukaryota; kingdom Viridiplantae; phylum Streptophyta; class Magnoliopsida; order Lamiales; family Oleaceae; genus Fraxinus; species Fraxinus quadrangulata. The sequence continues at coordinate 11,849 of CAIGRB010009670.1, forward strand.
CCACCTCAGAACAAAACAGAAAGAAACACACAACACAACAGAGGAAGAAAAATAAAGGAATAAAAAGAAAAGAAAAGTGGGGTCTCCAATGAGTTACCTAAAGGAATTAAGATGGGTACCCAAACATGGTTTGCCATTATGTGGTTCTCAAATTAAAAAATAAAATGCATTGTTAACCTCCGAAGCCGAAACAATACTGAAAGTTCTCTACCCAACCATTATTGGTAATTTTTCAGTAAGAACACAGTCCCCCCACATTTACATGATTGGACTCATGAAGACTAGTGACAAAGCAATTTATTGTTCAAAAATTGACTATAAAATAGTTACAATTATATGTTATTTCAAATGAGATCCAAGCAAAACAGACTCATTAAAGATGAAAATGTTTTAAGAATTGGTAAGCCAAGAATGATGAAGTATGATTGATGTTATTAAAGGTGAAAAAGGAATTGAAACTTACCAGTCACACTCCATGCCATATCCCTTCTTCAGTAGCACTTCTGGAGCAATATAGTCTGGAGTACCCACAGTCGAAAATGCCTTTTGAACGAAAAGAGATAGAGAGAGAGAATATGATGATTACTCGTGCAAACATGAATTATCATGTATTAGAAGAATCAGTAGGCATACCCAATATATAGCACCTGATCTAAATAAAAGAACAGGACAGAAGGCTGCATATAAGAACTGGAAATTTTAAAATCTAATGAGAGGGTACGGCTTATAACTTTCCAGAATTTCGTCCAAGAAATATGGTATGATAGTCATCATTTCACTCGTAAGTCTGCAAATTTCTGTGATCATGGTGGACTTTTCTTCACACAAGTATTTTTATCCATGCGAATTTGATCTAACAATTGTGGGTTGGCAACCATCTACATATAGTCTACACCATTAGTAGAAACCAGAAGGTTGATCTAGCAGTGGTTCCCTCTACCCATTCCAAAAGTATCAGGAGAACAAAGGTTAACATAGACCTAAAATTGAATTCTAAAAGACATTCGATTTAGTTTCGTAGAAAAGAGCAGTTAAACTAACAAGCTTTTGAAACAGGAAAATACAACTCAACAAAGAATTCAAAGTGTTCACAAATTCAGAATGTTTCTTAGCATCAAAGACAAAAACAACAAAACAGACTCATATTTGGTGCAAATGTATGGACAGTCATCTTATAAGCCTGACTCCATATTTTCCTATTACCAAGTTTTCCTTTTACTTAAAGCATTATCTCACATATCTCCAAACATTACTTAAAGCCAGCAGAGAGTTTTCCCCTGAGTGTGGGGATGAGAGAAGAAAGATTTGGAATTTATTTAATGCTTTCTTACCAACTTTCTCCGATTCATCTGCCAGTGTTGAAGTTGTTCACGAGGACTTCTCCAATTACTAACATTAGCAGCATCTGCAAAACGACCATCAATATCCATTGGTTGCCTTATATTCTCATCATCCATGGCCTCATTCTCATTCACAGTAGACAGAGTTCGGCAATCAAGAGGCTTGCAAAGACCAAAGTCTGAGAGCTTCATGTGACCATTTTTATCAAGAAGCAGGTTATCAGGTTTTATGTCCCTGAGGAGACATAAAGAAAAAAAGTTACCAATACAACTTCTTTAGGACGACTTAATTCACCACTGATTTCATTATAACATACATTAATTTGTTAAATGCAGAGAGCTGAAGACTCACCTGTGAATATAATTATACTTGTGAATGGATTCAATGGCCAGAACACTTTGAGCAATGTAAAATTTAGCCACACTTTCAGACAGAGTGTCTTCTCTCATAAGCAGAGTCATCATGTCGCCACCAGGGAGATATTCCATAATAAGATACAAATATTCAGCGTCTTGAAAAGAGTAATATAATTTTACTATGAAGTGGCTGGCTACTTCTGCCAGTAAATTTCTCTCAGCCCTAACATGCTCCACCTGCCAAGATAGGCACATAGTTTTGAGACAGAAGCAAACAACAGGCACACACACTTTCTGAAAGACATTCATATAGTAAAAGGATAACTCGTAACCATGACTTACTTACAAAACAACCTTTTTAACTATTCCAAACACTTACCTAAAAAGAAATCCATAATAAATGGATAACTGTGGCTTTCTTACAAGAGAACCTTTTTAACTATTCCAATTATTGAAACCTTAAAATAAGATAAAATAATTTTTCAGCCAATTATAAAGAACCAGCAAAACCATCAGCAGTTCATATCTAATAATCACGCAATAGAAATGTATACTTGAGTCGTATTCCTTTTAAGTATCTTTGGAGACAATAAATTGGTTGATGATTGTGGTATTGGAGATGAAGATCTAGAATGAGACAAGGATTTGTGAGCAATTTGTAGGAAGAGGAAGAAGGTATGCTTGGAGGGATGGAGACATTAACCTATAGAATAGAGTTAGAGCATGTTCAGCTATGATTAAAATGTTCTTTTAAGTAAATAAGCAAGATATAATATAATAAGAATTTTTTTTTTTTGATAAAGTTGGAAATACATTACTAATTTTTACGGTAGGGTAGGAGTTACTTTCCAAAAATTAACCATTTTTTAATTTAAAAGTATAAAAATTTAACTTAACATGTTGGAGATTAACTTTTACATTTTTTAAGCTTAGCCAAGCGTGCCTTCCATATGTTTCTGTCAATTGATTCTTTTAAAAAATGTATGTAAAAACAAAAAATTAACTAATCACCCTTACAAACAAATGTGAAGATGCTTCAAAGGAGCTTTTGCAAAGGAACATGTCATACCATTCACCTTTTAGCTTCACCTTGCCTCAGTATCAGGACTTTTTTGATATTAAGCAGTTCCGTATATTTAGTCTATATCAGTGGAATATATTGCTTCTGTCTAGAGCTGGTTAAAATATTAACTCACTTCTGTCCAACCTTTTATCCCTAACATCAACTATATAAAGCCTGAAGCAAGCAAATCTATGTGTTCTAAACTATAGAAGCTTCCATGTTGCATGTCTTAACCTGTAGATCAACAATCTATATTTCTCCTCTTCAAACAAACAGTGTGATACAAAATGGAAAGTATAATCTAGGCGTAAACGAAATCAAATCAATCAGAATAGAATTTTCCATTATTGTGTTTTATTGACTTTGGTAAGATAGTTGAGTTTGTCTCCTTTTTAAAAGGAAATCCTACTTTTCCTTATTAGTTGTAATTTTCCTTTTTCTATGGAATTTAGAACCTATAAAAAAGGGCTCCTTGATTGTAATAAAGCACGCATGATTATTGAATAAAATAAAATCTCCCTCTTTTTTCTCTTCCTTCTCCTTTCTTTCTCTTAACAGTTCTTTTGTTCATTACACTTGTCATCAATTTGGTATCAGAGCTTGACGCTCTCCTTTGGCCGAACTGTTACTCACATATGGCATTACAGCAGCCACCACCCAACCTTCCCAAAAGAAAACTCAACACATACAACAGCCCACCTCCATTAAAGCCATTCAACCTAAGACAAATTTAGAGATTTAAATTCTGCTTTCTAGTTGTTCATTGTCAAATAAAAAAAAAAAAGAATAGTTCGAAATTTCAATGGCAGAGACATCATAAACCTGTTGCTGTTGTTCTCAAATCTCAGCCCACCATACACAAACCTTACACCCACATATATCAACTGTTACATATCCACAAACATCAAACCTTCATCCACCAAAAGCCCAATTACTTATAAGCCCAAAGAGCCCACAACCAAAACCCAACACACAACCCACATTCAACCCATCTCTCCCACAACTATTCCCCCATTTGTGCCGCTGACAACCAAAAACAACCACCCTCCTCCCTTGATGCATCTGTATTCTCTCCTGTGTGACCGTTCGCGTGCACATCTGCGGTATTTACCACCGTCAACATACTTAATTGAGTCACATATTTTCCTCTTTTCTCACTGCCTTGCCATTTGCTTCCTCACATCACCCTTCTTTGCAGCTTGTCCCTTGCTGCTGTTCATATTTTTTACTGTCGTTCATTTCGCTGCAACCTGCTGCTCTTTGTCCTGATCGAAGACAATTTTGGTTCGCTGCATTCCTTCTCGCTGCCATCTGCATTTTCTTGCCTCTGATTCACAACACCGGGCTCATGTTTGCCTTGGTTGGCAAAGCTTGTTCACATTCCTCTTATTCACACATCAACTTTCCACCAGAGATCACTTATTTGCTAAACGAGTTTAGAGATTTTACCCTTACCAACCTACCTACCTCATGAGCTCCCCCTATGGAAGATATTCAATATGCTATCGATCTCATCCCTGGTTCCTAGTTACTAAATTGCTTCTACTATAGGATGAACCCTGCTAAGCGAGCTGAACTCAATAGGCAAATTAAGGCTGTATTAGATAAAAGTTTTATTTGCCTAGCCTTAGCTCTTGTGCGGTTTCGATCTTACGAACCCCTAAGAAAGATAGCTCTTGGCACATGTGTATTGATAGTCGTGCCATCAACAAAATCACTATTAAGTATCAGTTTCCTATCCCATGCTTTGATGACACGTTGAATGAGTTGGCAAGATCTTTGTGGTTCTCCAAAATTGATCTACAGTGTAGTTATTATCAAATTAGAATTAGACCAGTGGACGAATGTCAAATGGCATTTAAGACTCAAAATGGTTTGTGCGAATGGTTGATCATGCCTTTTGGGATGTCTAATGCATCTAGTACTTTCATGGGGGTCATGACCTATGTCTTGTGACCTTTTATTGAAAAGTTTCTTATGGCTTATTTCTATGGCATCTTAATCTATAGGTATTCCTTAATTGATGACAAGTGTAATGAACAAAAGAACAATTAAGAGAAAGAAAGGAGAAAGAAGAGAAATAAGGGGAGATTGTATTTTATTCAATAATCAAGTGCGCTTTATTACAATCAAGGAGCCTCTTTTTATAGGTCCTAAACTATATCGAAAAAGGAAAATTATAACTAATAAGGAAAGCTAGAATTTTATTTTAAAAGGGAGACAAACTCAACTATCTTACCAAAGTCAATAAAACGTAATAATGGAAAATCCTGTACTAGTTGATTTGATTTCATTTACGCCTAGAATATACTTTCCATTTTGCATCACTGTGTTTTTTAACCATCTAAAGAGCAGAAAGAAAAGAGATTTGGAGAAGATAAAGGAGGCGTGGAAGTAGAAAGAACTAATAGGGATTCATTATTTGAACTCTTGCCTTCGCCATTAATTTTCAAGTAATTCACAAAAGGTCATGCAAAGGAAGGGGAATAGCTTGGAAATGCACAATTTTCAATAGAGTCTGAAAGTTCGCCATTTCTTTTCCCTTTTGTAATATATGGTATTTAAGATAAGCTTATATTCTATTCTTTTTTCCCTTTCTTCTTTCTTTCTTATCTTTTCCGAGTTTCTGGTATCTAGATTCAATCTCGATATGTAATCTCTGTCCTTAATCTGATCCCCCCTTTTCAATGTTATCATAATAAAATATTTACTTATCAAAAAAAGAATGGTTAGGGCTGCCATCACAAGTTAGGTCCCCCCCACCCCTCTCTCTCTCTCTCTAAAGGAGATCTATTGATGTTGATGCATTAGGGCTCTCGATACATTAGAATCCTCTAACATCAATTGATATTTTCCACTCTGCAGTCTCTGAGCATGATACCAATATTTCATGCCACAAAACAAGCAGCCACCAATGCGCTAACATCAATTGAGAGACTGAGCATGTTAAGTGAATTAAATACTGAATAACCAATGCACTAGCNGCTCTTGTGCGGTTTCGATCTTACTAACCCCTAAGAAAGATAGCTCTTGGCACATGTGTATTGATAGTCGTGCCATCACAAAATCACTATTAAGTATCAGTTTCCTATCCCATGCTTTGATGACACGTTGAATGAGTTGGCAAGATCTTTGTGGTTCTCCAAAATTGATCTACTGTGTAGTTATTATTAAATTAGAATTAGACCAGTGGATGAATGTCAAATGGCAATTAAGACTCAAAATGGTTTGTGCGAATGGTTGATCATGCCTTTTGGGATGTCTAATGCATCTAGTACTTTCATGCGGGTCATGACCTATGTCTTGTGACCTTTTATTGAAAAGTTTCTTATGGCTTATTTCTATGGCATCTTAATCTATAGTCAGTCCCAAGAGGCACAATTAGATCACTGATGATAGGCATTCCTTAATTGATGACAAGTGTAATGAACAAAAGAACAATTAAGAGAAAGAAAGGAGAAAGAAGAGAAATAAGAGGGAGATTGTATTTTATTCAATAATCAAGTGCGCTTTATTACAATCAAGGAGCCTCTTTTTATAGGTTCTAAACTATATCGAAAAAGGAAAATTATAACTAGTAAGGAAAGCTAGAATTTTATTTTAAAAGGGAGACAAACTTAACTATCTTACCAAAGTCAATAAAACTTAATAATGGAAAATCCTGTACTGATTGATTTGATTTCATTTACGCCTAGAATATACTTTCCATTTTGCACCACTGTGTTTTTTAACCATCTAAAGAGCAGAAAGAAAAGAGATTTGGAAAAGATAAAGGAGACACTTAAGTAGAAAGAACTAATAGGGATTCATTATTTGAACTCTTGCCTTCGCCATTAATTTTCAAGTCATTCACAAAAGGTCATGCAAAGGAAGGGGAATAGCTTGGAAATGCACAATTTTCAATAGAGTCTGAAAGTTCGCCATTTCTTTTCCCTTTTGTAACATATGGTTTTTAAGATAAGCTTATACTCTATTCTTTTTTTCCTTTCTTCTTTCTTTCTTATCTTTTCTGAGTTTCTGGTATCTAGATTCAATCTCGATATGTAATCTCTGTCCTTAATCTGATCCCCCTTTTTCAATGTTATCATAATAAAATATTTACTTATCAAAAAAAGAATGGTTAGGGCTGCCATCACAAGTTAGGTCCCCCCCACCCCTCTCTCTCTCTCTCTAAAGGAGATCTATTGATGTTGATGCATTAGGGCTCTCGATACATTAGAATCCTCTAACATCAATTGATATTTTCCACTCTGCAGTCTCTGAGCATGATACCAATATTTCATGCCACAAAACAAGCAGCCACCAATGCGCTAACATCAATTGAGAGACTGAGCATGTTAAGTGAATTAAATACTGAATAACCAATGCACTAGCTACTGGGTCAAAGAAAGTTGTTTAACTAATAAGAACGCTCTTATTTATTACTAACCTGTCCTCTTGAAAGCATTTCAGATTTCTTCAACTTCTTCATGGCATAAATATTGCCAGATTTTTTCTCCCGGCATAATCGAACCTGATGATTTGAAATTTATGAGAAGCAATAAATTGGTGAATGGAATGAAATATATATTTATTTTTCTTAGGTTTACTAAAGAAAAGCCAAAAGAATGTCAAAATACCTAGCAAAGATAATATCAGGGATAAGAAGCATGTGCAAATGATTCAAAATAAGAAAAATACAGCAATCTTCATAATCAATTGATGGAAAGAAGCCATAATATCATACTCAGAAACTTTTTCAAGTATGTCTTTAAATTATTGGGCAGTAGCCCAGTCTGAAGTTGGGGAAGAAAAAATATTTTCCCTTTTCATTTCATTAAAATTTGGCTCCATCTTTTTTTTTTTACTTTATAAAATAGGGCCAAAAAATATTTTGCCCACTCTAAAAATCCATGTCTAGTCCAACGCTAAATTCTAGCTCACCCTGAAGTCAAGTTCTAGGGCCATGTTCGAAACAAACGTTCACTTAAGGAAATGCTGAGATCTAGTAGAGTCATCATCTTAGCAACACAATTCATATATGTAACATCGTAATAAGATGGCAAGATAACTTGGAGAAAATAAAAATAATAAAATCTACAGAGAGAAGTGCATGCAAATCACCAACCTCACCATAAGCTCCTCGTCCAATTATGGTTAAAAGATCAAAATCCTCTACACATATCTTGTTCCTTCTCAACCGCATAAATTCTGTCTCCTTTCGCTCTAAATCCTTGATGAGATTTATCTGTTCTTCTTTGGGAAAGTCGGACGACTCTAACTTTCTTTCCAATATCCATCGCCTGAAGTGAAAAGCATAGAACGTCAAAATTTAACTAGTGAATCTGCAACACTAATAAACATTAATCTGGAATGTAGAAACTGTAACCGAATTCTATGAATTTGATGGGCCCGTAGCCTTCATATGAGCCAGATTTAACCATTGGTAGTAACAACATTCAAAAAAAGCATAAATTCAATTTTCATTTCTGTAAAAGGATATCAAGATCTCAAGCTATTAATGGTAAGTAACATTAATTCTTTGCCATCAAAATAGGTATCGGTGAATGTAACAGATGTAAAAAGAAAAAAAGAAAAAAGAAAGTCGTTACTGATTGAATTAGTCTCATCTAAAATCAGTCGCAAAAATATCTGTCTAGATCCTGTATCTAATACTGCTCTCGAATACCTAAACCACATTTGGATTTTCCTAAGCCACTTTAGACGTCATCTCTTGTCCACACTCCAAAAGATGACTGCAGACTAAAATGATTGGTTTAAACGAATGTCCAAACAGAGCCAATAACGACATCTTTGATCACGTGAATTGCCTGCCACTAATTTGTTTTCCTATATATTAGACGCAAACAGCATATAATTTGTCTATTTTCCCAGTCCAAGGGAAATTTAGTTTCATTTGGATAGATTTCAGCAGTATCCCAACTACAAATTGCAGCCATTCACAAGAAAAAGGAACGAAATCAGCTTTCCTTTGATATTATTGGTCGATGCAATGAAAACAGCCTTCCTTCCATAGTACTGGCGGACAATGACGGGATGTGCAACGGCTTCCATATTGAGGATCAACTCTTCCTAAAGGTTGCTTCTCAAATTCCAAGCAGGAATCTACTCTTGGTCAATCTTCCTACCTAAACTAAGTCCAAATATCATAGAAAGTACTGCAATAGATCCTTCATTCTGGTCTAACCTACAAATTGCCCACAATCCATATTCCATAGTTATGGACTCATTCCCCCCACAAAAAAAAAAAAAAAAAAAAAA